>VYZW01041467.1:207223-369583 GCA_013401315.1 Balaeniceps rex | reverse complement strand
AGGAGGCTTGAGAGAGACCTTATCACTCTCTACAACTACGTGAAAGGAGGCTGTAGTGAGGTGCGTGTCAGCCTTTTCTCCCAAGTAACAAGCGATAGGTCGAGAGGAAATGGCCTCAAGTTGCACACGGGGAGGTTTAGATTGGATATTAGGAAAAATTTCTTCACCGAAAGGGTTGTCAAGCATTGGAACAGGCTGCCCAGGGAAGTGATTGAGTCACCATCCCTGGAGGTATTTAAAAAGCCTGTAGATGTGGTGCTTAGGGACATGGTTTAGTGGTGGACTTGGCTGTGCTAGGTCAGTGGTTGGACTTGATGATCTTAAAGGTCTTTTCCAACCTAAATGATTCTATGATTCTAATTTGGCTGTCGACAAACTTCATCAACTTCTTGTTCTGTCCATGCACAAAAATCAACAGCAGTTCAAGGCCATCTGCCACTCTAAAAAGCATCACAGTAGCTTTGTTACCTACCTCATACACAGCTCTCCATCCACAAGTGCTCTCTGTTAGTCTTGTGGTTTTGAAAGTTTCCATCCCTGTAGCAAATTCCCTTATCCTAAACTTTGTAAACATCCCAGCAATTCTGTTTCTCTGGTCAGTCATCACAGAAGGAGAGTCATTTTAGCTCTACAGGTGAAATGTTGCCCAGAGTGTCCTCATGTGCTGCTGAATCAGAGTAGGCATTGCACAAAACAGCAGCTTTGGGGTTTATTGTGACAGGAACCTGCAGCTGCACCAGCCCCTGACTCCTATGCTGCACAAAGATAGGTCAGGGATAGACAAGGCAGAAGTGAAGGAATAGTCTTCTGGAGGACAGGACATAATTTGTAGCCACAGTGGTGGGATTGCTTCTGCATTACCATCCATTGTGACTTGAAGATCTAAGAGAAATGGATCTCAGCTTGTTCTGGCTAGGGAATGAAGGTTGAAATGGGAATAGGATCGGCAGATTGGAGCAAGGACAAAGGAGGCAAAAGCTGATAGAAGATGTTAGAACAAATCAAAGGGGTATGAAGATGCCAGGAATACTTTCAGATTGGCAGGTTTTTAACCTACATCAACATATTAAAGATTGCCTGTAGCAATGTTTCTACTGTGTTTAGAGGGGAAACAGCATGGCCCTAAAAATGAGAACAGTAAGCTTGTTGGGACAAAAGTTATTTAGAAAAGATTACTTCTAAAACACAGGTTGATAAACTGGTAAAACTAATTATACAATGTGAATGCCTGGAAGCTCCTTCTTGTCCTAAGTGTCTATCACAAATGTGCTACTAGCATTCTTGTGCCCATGGCTCCTGGCTCTTCCTGGCCTTAACGTGATCTCTCTTTCCTCAGAGGTGTTACAATCTTCATTTTCTCTCTTCAGGAAGCTGTCAGGCAACGGCCAGCCAGCCAGGTGGGCTTCAATGGGCAGAACACTTCTGAGGAGGTGGAGCAGATTAACTGCCTTAAAGTGCTGGATGGGTAAGTAAGCAGCCCACTCCCTACTCCTTTCTTGAAAATTTCCTTACTAACCATGGGGTAAGACCAGGCTGCGCATGGATATCACCCATTGCGATGGGGAGGACAAAGCATTTTCACCTGTATATCTCCTAAGTCTGTGTACCCCTTCCAAACATCTATGAAAATTGTAATGAATTGCTGCAGCTGCAGACCTTGGCTTCCCTGGCTGGAAGTCTGAGGATAGAAACCCACTCCTTTTCTTCCTCTGCATTTCCTTTGGAAATAGGTTTGAATAAAAGGCATTGACCTAATAGGGTGGAAATCTTGTTGGCTGAATTCCTCCCAGCCTGCCTGAACACAACCTCCCTCTCATGAAAATACACATATTCCCTTACCTCTTCATCCTCCAGAAATGACATACTTTCTGCTCCTTGAAGCAAAGTCTGACTTTGAAAGTAGAATGTGAACAAAGAAGAGCTGCAGTGGTCCCAGCCAGTGTGTGGCTGATCAGAAATAGCTCCAAATTGTCCATACAGCCTGAAATTTGTGTCAGGTCTTCACAGATGGAGCGGGGAGGTGACCATAGTGCTCTGCTCAGGAAACTATCCTAGGTTGCAGAGCAGTCGGGGAGGCTGACACAAATTAAATTGACTCTTGGGTTTCATGATAATTATCTGCCCCTTAAGAGAGAGGGTCAGCTCTTAATATATACTTTTGTAAAAGTCATGTGAAGGAAAGAAGGCTTATGTTTGTTACTTCTTTGAAATCTTTGTCTTCTCCCTTTGTCTAGCTTCACATTCAGTGCTTGTAAGAGACAGGGGCCCTTTATTTTGAAGAAGTAACTGCAAAGTATCACTCAAAGCTCGAGAGCTGCGTAAATGCTGATGCTAGCAGTCACATTGCCTGAGCCTACACTGCTAAATAAATCAGGGCCAAGATGTAGTATCAAGCACTGCCTTGTAACTGCTTGCACTGCTTTGTTGTCAGCACTCTCCCTGCCATGGTTTGGCCTGTGCCAACTAGTGCTCTCCAAGATAACATCCTGGCACAGTTTGGGAAATAGCACAGGGTAGCAACCATTCCCAGTTGGCAACATGGACACGACGATACCAGCTTAGGCTGTGTCCAGTGTCCTTCAACAGTATTCTAGCAGGCTTTGCACCCAGGCCGTGCAACACACATCCTGTTTCACACTATGAATACAGCTGTAACACAGCAGTCACATTATGCCGTGCACTTTGAACTGAAAAAACAGACACAAAATCTTAGCTGTGTTTTAGACTACAGAGACACTGTGGGAGACCCAGAAGACTACCATGGCTATACAGCGTGGACACAGCCAGTCTATGCCATTTTACCAGAGGGCCAAAGAATGGTCCCTGGCCCTGTTTTATTTACAGCAAAAACATAGCTTTTCTCAAAAACGGATTTGTGCTTGCATATCTTGGCATTGAGAAAAGTTGGCGGTAGACAGTTGATCTCTTGCTGTGGCACAGAAAAGGCTGAGGCTTGTATCTTCTAACAGAGGTACAAGAGATGTGGCCAAAGGTTCCTTCTGGTTTCCTGGAAGACAGTGTACCCCCTTAGACCATCTCCTGTTTATATGCAGTCATCACCTTAGAGAGCTGCCAGTTAGAGAGCTGTCAATAGCAGTTAAGTCCTGTGTTTTTTCACCTGAACAGGATGACTAAAAGTCCAGCAGAGTTCCATGGAGCTGAGGCAAAGACAGTGCAGTTTTCCCATGCTACACTGGCTCCACAAAACTCCTGTCAGACTTCTGGAGTGCCACATAAAACCTCACTTTCATTGCCTGCACTTGTCTGCCCATTGAATCAGAGTGTTGACCCATCCTGCCTGCTTGCCAGGCTTGCAAGCAAGAGTGATGCTCATGCAAGTACTGCTTCCCAGACTTGCTTTGCTTTCAATGGTCCATACTTGTACAGCCCAGTGATGTCCTCCCAGCCTGATATGCATCAGACCTTGGCAGTGGACCCAGATGGAGTCCGTGAGAAATCAGTTTCCTTTCAGTATGTGACCCTCCCAAAGGAAGACCGTCCCCAGGCTCCAGAGAGGCAAGAACAGCCAGGAGCAGGTCCTCCACAGCCCTTCCTGCTCCCAGATCAGAAGGAAATGATGCAGCACCTCGACAATGAGAAAGAAGTCTCACCGGCCCCACCAGCCTGTGGGAAAGGCACGAATGTGAGAAGAGAAGAGCAGAAATCTCCAAAGGCTCTTAGCTGTATCACGTCTCCTCAGCAGTGCCCCTTGGAGTACATCACCACAGAGAGCCTGTCACTGCCATCAGCCAGCGACTCCACCCGTCTGCCACTTGCCACAGTCCCCCAGTGACCACCCTTGCCATGAGTTTTCTCCTGGGAAAACTGGTGTCACAGTCCCAGTTTCAGGTTGAGCATCAACTTCTTCTGCTGAATTGCACCTGGATGTGTTTGGAGACCCTTCAAGTCTCCATGGATATTCAGAACCCACAAAAATGTCCTTACATATTTTTTGAAAAGGAATATTTTTTTCCCGAAGAACCTGTGTTGGAGAACTAAGTAGTCATATTTAATCCTGGCAGCACCATAACAGATTTCCTCCATTATGGGCAATTGCTACCCTGTTCCCAACCTAAAACCCAGTAAGAAGGTGCAGATGAGTCAGAAAGATCCCCAAGTGTATTGGGTTTATGTGGCAAGGTTTTGGTGGTGGGGAAGGCTACAGGGGTGGCTTCTGTGAGAAGATGCCAGAAGCTTCCCCCATGTCCGACAGAGCCAGTTCCAGCCAGCTCCAAGACAGAACTGCTGCTGGCCAAAGCTGAGCCAATCAGTGATGTTGGTAGCACCTCTGTGATAACATATTTAAGAAAGGGTAAAAACTGCTGCACAACAGCAGCTGGGAGAGAGGAGTGAGAATATGAGAGAAAACCAACTCTGCAGACACCAAGGTCAGTGAAGAAGGAGGGGAGGAGGTGCTCCAGGCGCTGGAGCAGAGATTCCCCTGCAGCCTGAGGTGAAGACCATGGTGAGGCAGGCTGTCCCCCTGCAGCCCATGGAGGTCCATGGTGGAGCAGATATCCACCTGCAGCCCGTGGAGGACCCCACGCCGGAGCAGGTGGATGCACCCCAAAGGAGGCTGTGACCCCGTGGAGAACCCATGCTGGAGCAGGCTCCTGGCAGGACCTGTGGANAGCAGGTGGATGCACCCCAAAGGAGGCTGTGACCCCGTGGAGAACCCATGCTGGAGCAGGCTCCTGGCAGGACCTGTGGACCTGTGGAGAGAGAGGAGCCCACGCTGGAGCATGTTTGCTGGCAGGACTTCTGACCCCGTGGGGAACCCACACTGGAGCAGTCCATTCCTGAAGGACTGCGCCCCATGGAAAGGACTCACGCTGGAGCAGTTTGTGAAGAACTGCAGTCCAAGGGAAGGACCCACATTGGAAAAGTTCGTGAAGAACTGTTTCCAATGGGTGGGATCCCACACTGGAGCTGGGGAAGAGCATGAGGAGGAAGGAGCAGCAGAGGCAATATGTGAGGAACTGACTGCAACCCTCATTCCCCATCGCCCTGCACCGCCCGGGGGGAGGAGGCAGAGAAATTGGGAGTGAAGTTGAGCCTGGGAAGAAGGGAGGGGTGTGGTGAAGGTGTTTTAAGATTTTTTTTTTATTTCTCATTATCCTACTCTGATTTGATTGGCAATAAATTAAATTAATTTCCCCAAGTCGAGTCTTTTTTGCCCATGACAGTAACTGCTGAGTGATCTCCCTGTCCTTACCTCAACCCACGAGCCTTTTGTCACATTTTTCTCCCCTTGTCCAGTTGAGAAGGGGGAGTGATAGAGCGGCTTGTTGGGCACCTGGCATCCAGCCAGGGTCAACCCACCACACCAAGTAAATAAGTTTTGGAAATCACCAAGTAAATAAGTTTTGGAAATCCATTAAAATGATCAGATAGCTTGCACATGATGGGGGATCCATCAGTGGCAAAGAAGACAATGCACAGAATATTGACATGATTCACATCTTCAGAATACTAAAGAAAGCTGTTATGGAAGGGAAAGTAGCCAGCTCTGAGATTCAGAAGAGCCTGCTGGAGTTGTAGGGGTCTTAGATAACCAAGGCAACAATTTGAAAAATGACACCATTATAACCCCATTTTCTTTCCACAAATGCTACCTCCCCTCTCCAGTCCAACATGGTGAAAGATATCAAGCAACCCTACCCCTTTCTTAGTTACAGTAATGTATTTTGTAAAAGGGACAGGCCATAATTCCCATGTACCTGCTCACATTCCCCTGATAGGTGCGATTGGCAGGGGAAGAAGCCAGATTTAGCTAGGGCTCCTTTCTAAAAATAAATCAATTTCAGTTCAAGGCTCTCAGGTTATAGGAAAAGAAAATTATTTTGCTTTTTAATAATGAGCTTGGATAATCAGTTTTCCTGCTCAAGAGCAATGAATCCAAGGGTTTAAAAGAAAAGGAATTTTATTAAAAGGGATAAAATAGCAACTCAGCATAAACACTGGTAGGCTTGTTTACTAAAATCAGCAATACAATCTGAAAGCTTCTTGGTAATGTAGCCCATTCCCCTGTTTTGCCCAGAGCTGAGAGAGTCCATTGTCCATCTGTAAGGAGATGTTGCTATTAAACCTCTCTTACTGTTTCCAAGTGCGGTGATCCCATCTCTGATGCTGGGTCGCTGCTCTTGGCAGCTTTAGCCCACGAAGTCTTGGTTCTGTCTGCAGTCCCACGCTGCCCCCTCAACATTTCAGATCCTCAGAGAGGAGTCTGTGGCAAACAAAACCCAAAGAGAAACCTGAGGAAAATACCATATGGCTTTTGGTTTGGTTTTTTTTTTCTTTCTTGCTCTATGGCTCCTTTGCTCTACCACTATCAAGGGGAACACCACAGGTAATTCCTAACCCTCGAAACACCATTGTCTCTTGATGGATAATAGTGTTTTAAATACCTTCAAACTTAAGACACAATTGTATTTCAACCCCAGTGGGCACGTGTGCAATCCACTGAAGTCAATTAACTTGCTCCCTCTTTGTTGTGATCTCCAGCCCTTTCAAGCAGCGCTGGATTTCTCTTTTATCCCAATATAGGCAGGATCAGCAGTAAGTACTCCATTCTTTTAGGAATACTGGGCTTACCTCAGGATAGATGTAGCTCTGAATCTAAGTCTTATTTCAGTGAAAGCTTTGCAGCATAAAGGATTGATTTTAATAGGAGGCTGAAGACTGATAAGAGTTCTTGCAGTGACTATCTCCTGTTCTTACAGTTGTTACCATTTCTTTAATGAGCCATTCAAAATCATTTGCAGTGGAGACACCAAAGGGTGGAATCGTTCAGATAGCACAAGAGAGGCAGAAGTCAGAGGGTTAAATGAAGAGAAAAAAAAAGATTGGCTGGAGAACAGGAAATTTTTATTAACAGTGATATCCTGCAGAATGATCTGTGCCTCAACTGCAGGGACACATAAGCCTAAACTGGGAAATACCCATTTCTGCAAGAAATACTAGAAGGTACGAGGAGAGTGCTGCAGAAGCTTGGATGTAATTGGTCTCTTTTATTTCAAATTGCTATAGTATGATTATCTATTTTTCAAGTGCATTGACTGTTTACAGATGACTGAAACGGTTCTTAAATAGCTATTTTGGTGAATGATTTAGCTAAAGCATAGACGAACCCATTTTTTTCCCAAGTTCTGCCCTGTCAGATAAAAACATTGGCTCGGAGCTGCCACCCAATGATCAGAGCTTGTAAAATCACTTAAATACAGGCTACCTATGTTGCAAAGTGCTGAGTTCAGTGAGACAATATAGTGGAGACCAACCAATTTCTCACTGACCAAAAAAGGCGGTGAAAGGCCATTTCCCCCTCCACTCCCTTTCCACTCCTCTTCCCCAACATCTGCATACCCCATTACTCTTTGCCTTGCCTGCAACAAGGTCCTTTGCTCAGAAAATTTAATTTGTTAACCTGGTAACTTTGCTTTTTTCTTTTGTATTGATTTTCTGCTGGTTTATGAAGCTGAATCAGTTCAGAGTGTGGGCAGGGAAGTGTCAGCACCAACACAAAACAAGCAAGAAGGAATGAAATGCTGAGAGCAGAGGAATGGGTAGAAGGGGGATTTCAGCTGCAGTGAGCACTTATTTCTGCCCTTTTCTTGTCTAACTGCATCTGGCATGCTATTTGGAGATTCCAAAGCTGGCTTTAAATACACATTTGGGTACCTAAAGCACTCTAGTCAACACAGAGTGCCACACAGGGTAGTGCTCCTTGCCAAGGTTCTGGCTAAATTAGTCTGTTCAGCACTCAGAAACTTCAGGTATTGATTGCTCCCAGTAGCTGCGCTGTCTCATTGAAAGCTATCTCAGGTATCTCTGCAGCTTTCAATGTGTCACCCATCAGAAAATGTTTGCTGCTGGCTGAGCTGTAACATTTGGCAAAGCAAAGAAGATGAAGGGGGATTGCCACGTGAATGTTCATTTGGCATCAAACAGCTGTCACCCATTTGAGTGCATTATACAATGCCAACTATTTTGTACTATTTAAGTGCTTATAAAATATTTTAATTTCTGAAAAGTGTACAAAGTTACTTCACGCCACTACAGGAGGCAAACAACACAGTTTGCAGCGGAGTGTAGTGGTGCACCAACAAGACCTTTCAGTCCGTTTTCCTTCTGATCTAGTCTCTTCATGAGCCTTTCATGGGTAGCAAAGGGCATTTCCTCCAAGTTGTACCATAATTCTGCAGTATGCCTGCCCTTATGTCTATTTCTAATAGACATTAGAAATAGACCGTCAATCTGTATGCTGATTCAGCCCACATGTTACGTCTTGTATGTGTATTAGCTAACTGTATCCAGAACTGCCTGCTTTCACTACGCCAAACAGGTTGTCAGATTTCTGTTCAGCTCCATGTTTTCCGGATTAGGACTTGTTGCGGTCTCAGAAGACAGCATTTATCATGTACTTGGAGTCATGTTGGTCATCAGTGCTGGATGCAACACAGAGAAGAGGGTGTTCTGACACAGCTGTGCTGTTCAGCTGAAGACAGGAACCACTTGGTACTGATGCACAAGGAAAACCCATAGGGAGGTTTCTACAAGCTGCCATTTGGCCAGGCTCCTTAATTTGAAAGACTTGGACATGTGCCTGGAAACATCTGAATTCCAAATGGTTAATCCACCAAATGGTTGGTGGAAAATTATTATCACTTGATTATCATTAGTCACATTTTAACCTCCTTCACTACTTTTATGAAGACAGCATATTTTTATCTAATCCCCAGCTGATGCAGGCTAAAGTAACAATCCTAATTCTGCCCCAAAGCTGTTCCTATCAGGGAGCAAAGCATCCATCTTTTAAAACAGTGAAAGCTTGGGACCAGATGGGAAAGATCAGGGCATCGCTATTCCCAGATACGTACTTTGTGATTGCTGCACCAAATTGCTGTGCTCTGGAGCTGGAAGGCAGAATCCTGCTATAAGGGCCATTGAATTCAGTGAGAAAAACACATCAGGAAGCCCTAAACACCCTGTATGTCCTGCATCATTCAAGCCTGTGGGTGGTCCTTGGTTACTGTCCAGATACACTCTCTGAACTTCAGATTATGCAGACTGTATGGTGAACAAATGTGCTTCTCTCTGAGACACATTTATCTTTGCGTTAGGGAAAGGGCTGACAGGGGCGAGTAGGGCTTATGAGAGCTTCAGTAAGGGTCCATTTGCAGATTGGAGAAGTCCTGGGGTTTCTTGCAGCTTTCCTGTTCCCTTTAGGTGGAATAAGCTGGGTTTTTTTTTTCATTGGCTTGGCCTGCAAATAGCGTGGGCTTTAGTGAATACCCTGATGCCTCCTTTTCTCAGGTGAGTTTCCATTTGTTATTGCACATTACTGCTGCTCCCTGCCAGGGTAAGAGCTTTCCCTGAAATCCTCCACATGGCAGATGTAACAACAAAACTAGAGTGGTGGGCAGAGAATGCTCCTTTCCTACCCCATGTAGGCATCTGGTGCCGATCATACAGAGTTGTGCCCAGGTTATTGGGTGGACACTCTTTGGTGCCTTTCTGGCAAGAGAGCCTGAATTCACCTCAGAAGCATCAATAGGGAGCTGGCTCTTGGCTTGGTGTGTCTAGCTGCTACGTACATACAGGTCCAAAACTTCCCTCTGTGGGAGTTTTACAGCCTTCAGTGTGGGGAGAGGTAGGCAGCATTCAGGTCCTTGGGCAACCCTGGTTCATTCCCAGTGCATCCTTTGTACTTCTCTCTGGACTGCTGGGGTAGCTGTTCAAGTATCATGAATCTTCTGGCAAACATGAGCTTGCACACACACACACACGTGTGCACACATGCACACGCACCCCCCCACCACCATCAGCCCTCTTACACCACTCACAGGTCCTACTCCACCTTATGTGCTGAGCAGATGAATTTCTATGTGGCCTCCTCTCACCACCACATCCCTCTGCAAGGGTGTGTGCCTCACACACTGATCAGGCCCACCTTACCAGTGACCAACAAAGTGATTTTTTTTGTATTCACATTCAGATTTATCTTGCATTGCTCTCCCCAAAGACACCCTAATTGAGAGGGGAAGAGAGCACCAGCAACAAATCTGCTGTTGACAACTAGCAAGTACTGGGTTTGTGCTTATATGGATGTTTATTAGATGGCTGAGGAAATAGATCCCTCACTGAATGCACTCCATTCTTCAACCTTCATCTTCTAAGGCTTGCCTTTTTTCTTCCCATATTTGTCCTCCAGTGCTTTCTGCAGGTTACGATTTAAGGCATTTTTCTGATGCCATTTACCGTAAAGAAGGGAAATCATAGTTCAGTTGCAGCCTCCCTTCTATTGCTCTTATCCCTCAAGGATTTTTCTAGCTGTAGAGCTCCTCTCTTGTGAAAATGCCAATTTCTAGTCCCCCCCATCTTTGCCCACACCCATCCGTTGTCCTCTGCAAAAGCAGCACCCATCTCAGAAATTCAGTAATGTACTTTTCCTGGCAGAAGCCATACCTAGCTCATCAGTCCTCCTTCCATGCCAATTCTTGGGATCCCTGATTGCTTTCTGAATTATATCAGGGGTGTAGGAATCTTTCATCAAGCTTCGGCTCTCCAGTGGGCCACCTGCAAGGAACAGCAAATAAGGAACTGTATGCAGAAATCACCCTACTGCAGTCCTGGAACTGAGCAGGGGAGCAACACCAGCAGTTTTAAGGGCTCAAGAAAAGGCATGTGTTGACTGCAATACCTTTGATCAGGTGTGTGGCTAGGTGCTGAAAAATAGCTTCATCATCACCCAGGAGGGAGCTTGTGTTTGCCAATTTATCTGCTTTTCATCCTCAAGTATGAGACAGACACAGAGGGTGCCACAAGGTATCATCTTTATTTGTATTCCAGTGCCCTTTCTCTAGTCAAGTGCCCACTTAATCTCCTGTTGAACCCCCTCATTCATGTGAGCAACTTCCTGTTCAGCAGCACAGATCCACAAAAAGCACCATCTTACCACTCCAGGCCTTCTTGAGCTCCTTTTCTGCCACGATACTTAACAAATACTTCCCAACTGTGACTTCTCTTTTTATCCCCTCTTGACTTTTAACCATTTGAGGGGGTTTTATTTTTATCTCTCATCCTTTCCTCTTCACCTTTCTTTTTATTTTACCCTTTCCTTGATAATACTGATTTTGAGCTCCCTAGGGAAAGGTGTCCTTCCTTTCTGTGTGACTGCACAAACCCAGGACAATGCAGTCTTCAATACCCAGCAAGGACTTGTAATGGAACTTACTGTATAAGGAAAAGGAATCTGTCTCACACTGGTACATGAGAAACTGGAGTCAAAGACAATTATTTCAGAGTTTCTTCGATATGATGGTAACAAGAATGGGATAAATGCTTAGTTCCCAATGTTTGTTTAGATGGAGGGATCCCAGGAGACCTTGGAAACAGAGGTTTGGGGAAGACATTTCAGAGCCCCACATCTCTAAAGGTCTTGAAGAGAAATAACATCAGTATTGGAACTGGAGGTAACTTGGGACTGGAGATGACAGGGGACATTGAATTGCAAATGGTGTCCATTTGGACAGCTCTGAACATGGAGGACAGGGGTCATGATACAACCTTCACTTTTCACACCTTGGGAAAAAAAGCATGAAAGAAGAGAAAAGAAAGGGATAGAATACACAGAAAGGGAGGCTCTAGCTTTGATTTCCTCAAGAACCACAGCCTGGAAAAGCACTGACTGTGCATAGAAGGAATAAGAGGGGAAAATAAGGGTCACCTACAGTCAGATCTCTACCCAAAGCAGTGTGGCTGCCCTAAGCCCAGGCAAAATGTAGATGGAACCAGCTTGAAGGTCAGGCATAGGTATGTGTGTCCCCTCACCTTGGAAGATATTTGACCTCAGGTTAAAACCCAGCTGGTCACAATCAGCAAAAGATGTAGAGTTCAGGGAGTTTTTTAGCATTTCAGTACAGTTGCTGAGTCTTTTCTGTCCCGCAATTAATGCTGCTTTGCACAGAGCTCGCCCTTCCTGAAAACATGAACAACAAGGAACCACTGTCAGTCCACATTCCCTAAGTGCAGCAAACTCCTGGCATTTCCACCCCTGCATAGGTTTGACCTATGACTAATCCCTGGGACCTGTCCTTGAGTCTCCCTCAGCAGCTTCTGTAGGCATTGTAATTGCATAGGACAACTGGGACTGGTAAAAAAGGAGGGATTTAGAAAGGGATGATGGTGTTGGGCCCTGGACTGTGTCCTGGTACCACATTGTTTTGCTTTGCTGAGTTGTAACTCTGTCTGGCTACAGGAACCTTATAAATGAAAGGGGGATGAAAAAACAAAATCAAAAAAGAGATGGGAAAGGCTGTCTGCAGAATGTGTCACTGCCCCTTAGTGTGAAGCCCAAATCCATCCCTCTACACGTCTTCTAGAAACTGCTAATATCCCACCCACTCAGCCCCCTGCTACACCATAAAAACAGCCTTCAACCTGCCATAAAGCTGACATGAAATGGCTTCCTCCAATACCTCTTCATTGCTGGTAAATTCATCTGCACTGGCAAATTTATATTTGCTGCTAGCATGGATCAAGCTGTTTCTCTTCTCCAGAAGCAGCTTCCATTCTGCTTTCATATCTGGATCTAATGATGCTAATGACTCTTTGGCACTTAATCTGTGGCAGGTCTCCTTGGCTTTTTCGTAGCTGGCTTTGATGGTCTTCTGGGAAGATCCAGGCCCTCTAGACCCCAGTGTTTGGTGCTGGCCTGCTACTGGTTCTTTGGCATTTGAAATGGTTTTGGTGCCCTCTGCCTCCCTCTGCCTGGATATTGCAGACAGGCGGTACATGCTGTTCCTCCCTCTTGGCTCATGCCCCACTGTTGGGTCTTTGGTGGCAGAAGCATCTTCTCTTTCCTCTTCAAGTCTTGTTGAATGAAGACCCTGCGTGGAGGGACTTTTGGCCTGGAGACTCTGTTTGCTCTGTCTTTTAGTCAGAACACACTTTGCAGAAGGAGATACCTGGGATTTAATAGATGTGGAGTTCTTTGCTGCTCCCTGAGCCACTGGGCCCTTAGAGATCTTCCAGGAGGCTCTGCTGGAGCTCCTTTGGGATGTTCTCTGTCTGCTGGGACATAACCCTTCTGGATGATGCTCCTTTTTCCCTTCCTCAGGCTCTACTTAAAGACAAAAATAATAGCTCAATGAATTTGATACTGTTTTGATGACAGTACCATAAATGGAGCTGGAAACAACCGGACATGTCATTGTGTCATTGTCAGACAACAAAAGAAACAGTAAAGGTCTCAAAGAGGGAAAGAAAAGAGAAAAAAAAAACCAACCTAGCAGCATTATACCAATCTTCCTGCTGAACCAGGTGAAGGTTCCTGAGGAGTCTTAAATTCTCTTGAGAGACAAAACACGCACAGAAGTGTGGAAGTAAAAATCTTGTGGTCAAACATGCACACAAAGGTCTATGTTTTCTTATGTGTAGGGGCCCCTCCAAGCCATGATCACTCTCATGCTCGTCAACATGCACTTATAGTCTCTGTGGCTCGTCGGTATTTGCTGATGAGTTTACAGCACAGCAGTGGCTTATTGTGCTTGTGCAGGGAGGTAGTGAGACAAGTCCACCAGCGGAAGAAGACACGCTCAAGGAGGAGGGATTTTAACCCATCAGCCCATGGCACATGGGATCCCTGTCCAAGTAGTTTTCACTCAGGTACATGCAAATCTGGATGGCAGGAAGGGCGGGAGGGAATGCCACACAGCCTCACAAACTGTACCACAAAGCAAGCTCTGTAGGAGGGACAGCTTCTCTGCTATCTTGCTTACCTGAAGTACTGTTAGCCAGCACAGAGTCACTTTCTGCCACATCAGATGTAGGGGAAGCTGGAAACTCTACCACACCCTTGGAAGGGAAACAAAGGCTGTGACAGGCTCAGAGACAGGAAAGAAGGGGATGGTGGCCCTGCTCACCTTTAGATTACATGGATTATTCTCACACAAATGTAGTATACTCCTTTCCAGATCAAGCTAGAGCTGTCCCTGCCTGCCTGCATGGTTGGTCCTACACCCATGATTCTCTCAAATTAAAAAAGCACAGAAATCCTGCAGGATTTCACATTAACAGCTCACATGGGACAGCCTGCCTAGGACATGACCAACCAGTGCCTCTGGGGAATACTAAGCTGCAGGAGTTTTCACAGGCAGTGGTGCAGACACAAGCCAAAATGGAAAAAAAAAAAATCAGTGAAAACATCTTTTTTTATCCTGAAGCAGCTAGAGATGTCAGATCTGTCACGTGCTGTACAATTACAACATTTTCCTCCTTTGGAGCATTAAAGTAAGGCCAGAAAAATGGGGAGAGGAGGTGATAAACATAAAATGCCTGTGCAGTGCTGGCTATGCAGAGGAAGGGAGACAGGCTGGAGACAGGGCTTCTTCCCTGATTCTGGCACAGACTATCCCGTTTTGCTTTGCTAGTCCTGCTGATGTGGTTGATCCAACACTCAGCCTTTGCAAACTGCCTCCTGCACTAGGAGGAAGCTCATGTCTTTGCTGCAGAGGGAATGCCTGTGTAACCCTCAGTCGTGTCCTGTTGATGGTCTGTGTTCCTCATCCCAGCGGGACCCTACAGGCTTAGCCCATGTGAAACCTGTGACAGGTTACAACTGAAGCCATGGCCCACGGTGGTGAATATGGTAATTATGAGCCTGCTGGCACCAGCAGCAGTACAAATGGGATCTGGATCAGGTAGGGATATATGTTTGCGTTCGTCAAATTAGCTCATGACATGACATATACGCTTACCTTCTGCTCTTGAGGCTCGTTATTGGAATGAAGATGCGATTGCCGATGGAGTGGGAAGCCTACTGCTTCAAAGTTAACTCACCAGGGCTGACTTGAACCAGCAGCTTGTGTTTTACACTGTGCTAGTACTTTGCAGTGGCATGTCTAGTACAATATTGGATCCTGAAGCTGAAGTTACTGTATCAACCAGACTCCAGGAGTCATTGCTGTGTGCTCTGTCAATGTACTAAGAGACAGAACCTCTCCCACAAACAGAACAGGGCCACAGGAGATGAAGAAAGTAAGCCAGTTCTGGCTCACAGGGCAGGATCTGCTTCCTTTCTGTATTGCTTTTCATTCTTTTTAAAGAAGAGCCAAACATTTACACACAATCAAAGTGCAGGAATCTGTGTTGCTAAATAAACTCCTGTGTTAACTCCCACCTCCTGCTTAAAACAAAAACATGTCTGTTTGTTATTATTAGTATATTCAGTGGAAAGAACTTTCCAGTCTGCTGTTGTAGAAATTCCTCCTCTCCCATTTCTTCCAACAAAGCAGGATTTCTGCGTAATGAGGCAATGTGCTCATTTCCCAAATCTCATTCATTGATAACTTTCATTTCCCTGGTTCCTCTTGGACAAAATGATGCTGAAGCCTGCAACTGTTCCTACTTTCTAGTTTGTAACTGTATATGATGTTATTATTATTGCTTATTGTTCATTTTACTTCTGAGCCTGAAGGTCCAAAGTCAAAGCACTACTCTGAGACTCCCACATCTTGATGCCAAGAAGGACTTTAAGGCCATTTGACCATCCTCCTGGATAACAGAAGCCACAGAACTATATCTACTTATTCCTTTGCTAAGCCAATTCTGTGAGGGACAACAGACGACATACCAGAAAAGATGTATCTTGATCAAAGAGCTAAAAGTGATTAAACTTGATCTATCTTTCTGAATGAAAAAACCAAAAAAACCCTATGTTCAGCATAGCCTAACAGCCTGACTTTCCTGACATGCAGCCATGGAGGGAGCTGTCTTTCCCAGGTGGAAAATTAACCTCCTCAGACAGGCATAGGAATTGGTATGCCATTCTCACCAGCCACCAGATGTGGTCAAGAATGGTTTCATATGTCTTCCACATCTGGCCAGGCCTCCAAAATATGAGGAGATTTCTGTGACTTTCCAGACCTGAGAAACCCCATGGGTATCAAAATGACATCGGATCTTTTTATCTTTTTTTTTTAAAAAAAAGAAAAGATCCAGGATTTAACAAGAGGCAAAGTCTCTTCCATAACTACCTCTCTCACCTGGTCCATAATGCCTGATGTGGTACCACAGTGATTTGTACAAGCCGGTAGGTCCTGCTGAAGTCCAGGTATGGAGGTGGGATGAAGGCTGAAGAGCAGAGACGGCTGCTAGGGAACAACACTCCCTCTATCTATGAGCTGTAGTCTCCATGAGAACCAGAACAAACATGGCAGAGGTTAGGGTCACCCTTGCTGACTGAAAAAACAAACAAGGAGGAGAGTAAAAGGCTCATGTCTCACGAAACACCTGTGCCCAGAAGTTCTCATGACATACATAGGATTTCTTGGAGACTTTTGTAACACAGTCAAGATAATCAACAAGACTGTATTTCAGCAGAACTGGATCTTCTAGCATCTCCAAAAGCTTCACATGAGCTCACTGACCCCCATCAGAGAGGAAGGGGAAGGTGCTCCCATTTTCCACATTAGAAAAGGGGAGACGGTGGGCTGGAAAAAGGTCTTACATTGAGTCAATGACAGAACCACAGCTTGGCCCTCCTGTATCCAGCACCCAGTGCTGTATTTTAGCCCCGGACTTTTCCTCCATTCTGCTTCACCACGGACCTGAGCTCTCACCAGGCCACTGGAATTTCTGCAAGTCTCCAGGGAAAAGTGCAACTCTCCTTCATGTTGCAAAGCTGCTTTTCCCACCCAGCACAAGCAGGTCACAGGCAACAGAGAAGAATTAGAAATACTCACAGATGCATCACCTTAGAAGCTGATTTTATTCATTGTGAGAAACCAAAAGATCGATAGAAATCTACTGATCGTTTTTAGACAAGCTGGCAAAATATAAATCAGCATGTTTTTTCTTTACTTCCACCTCCTCCCTTTCCCTGTAACCTGGGCTGGAGACAGCTGCTAGATCTCATTGCCCAAGAAACAACTCTCCCTCTAGGCCTTGTTGCGCTTCAACTCAGAGACCTTGTAGCGAGGTGGGGCACGGTGGGACCACTCTGACCAGGAACCATCATAAACAGCCACATCACGCTTGCCACACAGGTAGGCTGCCAAGGCAATGTGACATGCCGTGACACCTTTGCGGCACGTGGCCGTCAGTGGCTTTGAGAGATCCACGTTCTTCTCACGGAATATTTGTTGGATCTCCTCAATACTCTTCTCATGGCCAGTTTCTGTTAGGAATGAGTGGAAGGGTATGTTCATAGCGCCAGGGATGTGACCAGATTCCAGCCCTGCAAGAACGCACAAGAAAAGGAAACGTGAGCAAGGAGACATTAACGTAGGTGATGAAAGACACCTACAAAAGAGACGTCACTGCAGATACTCCCACTTTCTCCAAGATACTCATTTGTTTCAGGTGATGATGAAGATGAAAAGCAGTATGGGGCTAAAAAGAGGAGGACAAAGATTATTCAACTTTGCTTAAGTCAAAACTTCCAGAATATTTAGCAAACTATTTTTCCCCTGAAAGCAATGAAAGGTGGGAATCTGAAGAAGCCCTAGGCATGACAAGAATCAAAGAACCACCAAAGAAAAGACCCTAACAAAGGCATTAAGGGGATCTGTGTAAAGAGAGAGGCAGCAGTGCGTTTCTGACTTTCCCCAAGTATGCCAGCAGCGTGTAGTGACACAGCTTTCAGAAGCAGAAGTGTGGCTTGTATGTGAAATTTATGAAAGTAGTGGTCTGTTCATAGTTTACTCCTGTGTCACCTTAAAATCATATTTCAGAAAAGTAAAGCAACCTTAAAGTCAGCCACATTACTGCTGAGGCAACTATCCCGGGGCAATGGGGTCAGAGAAGTGAGAATTTAGATTTTGTATCACTTTTTTCCACTCCATGGATGAAATCAGCATGAGTTCTGTTTTTATACTGTTATAACTGACCACTTCAGGCAAGTTGAAAGTTGCATCTCAAGAACAAGGTCTTTAGAGAGAAAGAGATATAAAAATATGACGGATAAGATTTTCATCACGCCCTTGAAATTCAAACTCTGTCACTATAGGCTTAATCAAAGTCCATTACACTCAATGGAAGCTGTTCCATTGACTTTGAGAGGCTTTGGATCAAGCCTTATTGGAGCAGGAAACATTATAGATCACGTTGAAAATGCATTTAAGGGAATAGTTCCTTGCTACGTTTGACCTTCTAATGAGACAGCTTGGGGAAAGTCACATAAATAGTAATGTTTCACTGACAGCTTTCCACTTGCCTAACTGCTCTCAGAAGATGGGAGAGATTGGGGCAGGGGCAGGAAACTTTTGTCACAGTCAAATGATTAAAGTATACCTAGTCAGAGACTGACATCACACATCATAATGACACTGCAGTTTCATCGCTTATGCAGAGTGATGTCATGACATGATGAGATGTCATAAGGGGAAAACAGGGTTTTGGCAGGGTATTGAGGATGGGATTGAGGATGGGATTTTTGCTCTGCTGGACAAAGAGTGAGAGGACCAAAGCTGTCCTGAGTCATCTTCACAAGATCTCTCCCTGTTCCAGATGGACCCTCTTTGTCTCTTGATTCATCCTCCCTGAGTGCCTTAGAAATCTGGCATTGTTGCCTGCTAGTCACCTCATGCATCCTTCAGAAGTGTTTAGCATTACAGGGAGAAGTCAGGATAAAAACTGCTGACTTCTAGAGGGACTAACATTTAAAAAGAAAAAAAAAGACTGTTTTGGACTGATGCTTTCACCACATTTTTTCCAGTTCCAGAAAACAACAGTTCATCACTTCAGTACAAAGAACTGCAAAACCCAGGCTCATTAATATAGTGTCTGTATGACAGGGGAAATAAAATAATACAAAAAATGTGTGTGAGAAACCTTGTTTGTAGTTCTCACACCGAAGAGCAGCTTACTGGAGAGAGTTACGGGCCTGGGTTAGGCTACTGCCTTCCCACAGAGTCAATGGTCCTGACCCTGTCCTTTGGCAAGGGATTTCTGCGAGGCTCTGCTGCAGTACTGGGGATTACCCCAATACAGACAAGTCTGTGAGCTGCAGAGCAGCAGTCTCACACCACCCTAGGGCACTGGGAAGTGTACTGAGATCAAAAAGTCCTGGGGGCTGTACTAGAAGAGCCAGCTCTTGCTCAAAGAAGCTTGCTGGCCACCGATTCAGTTCTTAGGGGTCTCAGGCTCCATGGTCATGATCGCTTTTCTAGACTGCTCACACATCTTAAAATAGGTAGGTTTGTACCCCTCTCTTGTTGAAGACTGCCATGACATACACTCACCACCCTTAAACAACTCTTCAGTTAGGACCTGAGCAGGTCTGAAAAGAACAGTCTCATTTTAGAGCATTTTTGACTCTGATCTATAGGGAGACTTCCTTGCTCCAGAGATTCAAAAGTCTATTGGGAGTCAGAGACCAGTGCTTGCACTCTGTGAGTGAAAGATGGGGAATTCTGTAGAAACTGCATTCACTCATGTATGTGGGTGTTCAGCTGAAAGAGCGAGCTGACACTGCACAACCACAATCCCTTGGACTGCCTAAGAAGCACTCTTGAGTGGTTGAGGAAGTTTTATCAGCTCTTTCTCTGCTAGGACGAGAACAGAGAAACACAGGACTGGAAGGCAAGGCTGGACGCAGCTGGGATCTGAACAGGGGAGAGGATACATCTGCCCCTGCCTCATATGACACAGAGCATACTTCATGCCAGATTCATGCAGTCACCCTGAGAAACTCCAGGAAGGAACACTAGGATTACAGAGCCTGGCTCCCAGCCAGCGTTTCGGGTTTGCTCTCTGTAGTGTTATATTTCCCGTCACTTCTATCACTGCAGGTGGTACCTCACATAATACTCCCCACGTGATCATTTAAACCTTCCCAAGGCTGTGCCAGCAGCACATTTCAGTAGCAACTCCCTATTTTCAGTGCCTCAATGATTCGTAAAGATATGAAGTAAACATAGAAGTACAATGATGGGACCATGCTACCAACTTCCAGCCCCACAGATCTGCTTTCAGCACAAGCTATTCTTATCTCCCTTATCTCCCTTTCAGTTTCTTGGACACCTAACAGTACTTGTGCTATTTGCCCTTTTCTCACATTGAACTAATAATCACCCCTCTAATACTATGTCCAAAGTGTTAATGAAGGCCAAATGGAACAAGTCTACCTCCTAGGTGCTTTCAATGGCTGGAAGAAAAGTTCAGACATAACTTCCAGGCATGCACGTTCCCATTTCTCTTAGCTGGCAAATCAATTCTGTTGGCAAGGAAATAGAGCCCTTAACTGCAGCGCAAGTTTACCAAGGTATTTTATTCAATTTTGCCTTCTTTTCAAATAATTTTTCTTGAAGAGTTTTCTGAAAGCCTTCCAGTCTATCCATGTTCTGATAATAGATCAACAGCTGCCTAGGTTGTGCTGTACCTCTTATCCTAAATAAAAATACAAACTTTGCTAGTGTTTCTGTCCTATGGAACCATGCTCTGATTAAATTTATTAAATTCTTGCCTCATGGACTTGCAATGTCACATGACTGATTTTTGACACATATTTGAGATGGAGATCATCTGCCTTACAGATTTGAGCACATGGATATCTTTTGGCTATACTCCCTCTTTAGAAATGATCATTTCTGCTTCTTTCCCCTTCTTCTTCCTACCCCTCCCCCTACTCTGCAGACTTATCCTGAGGAGGAAAAAAAACCCCAAAACAGTAGCACAGACTCAGTATAATTCTGAGGTTGTACACAAATAATCTTTCATCTGGAACCCCTGCTAACTGCATAGCAACCCTATTTACTCTTTCTCTCCTTGTTCTCTTTTTATTCACTTTGCTCCAGCAGTTTTTGTTATTTGTTTTAATTCCTTTTGCCAAGTCTCACTCAGCTTGGCTTCTGGCAATTCTCCCTCACAATTTGTAACCTGTAATATGTTATCTTCTTCACTGCTTAATCCCCTTTTCCACATCTGTTAAGATTCTCTGCTTAAATATATATTTTTTGTTGGCTGTTTATCTAGCTAAGAATACAGCCCCTTCTCTCTAGCCGTTCCCTTTGCAATGAAAGCTCCAGATGGATTTTCTTAACGTCAAAAAGATAAAAGATGTGCCTTGGCCACATTTAACTCCCCGTGGTCTTGGAGTTGGTTGGCTGCAGATAGCGGTTCCTTTCCAAATGCATCTTCTGTTGCCTCCTTTCTTATCTCTCTCTTCCATTCAAATTGTATGCCTTGGAAGGGACTATTAGTGATCTCACCTAACCTACTGTGAACTCATTGGAAGGAACACTTTAAGCTTGGACCTGGCCAGCTCCCTGAGAGTCTTCGCAGTCAGATCAATAGGCCTTTGCCACCAATGTCAAAATACTGTGTGCGTATACAGCCAGAAGAGTCAACTCTTAAGAACTAGCAGGGCCATGGCGCTAATTCTGGCGATGTTTGTCAACTTCGTCACATGAATGGACAGCTTTGGATTGTAGGTTCCTGTGGGTTGAAATAGACTTTGATAAAGTCTCTCACTCTTCATGTCATGTCTTGAGTATTACTTCATGGTCAAAGTAGAGCCAGTCCACTCCCAGCTGCAGACTCCACTTGGAGAAGAGAGCAAGAAGCAGCAACATTTCATTCTCACTCCCACTGCCACTAAACATTCAAGCTGAGCAAAAGCTTTATGTTTGGGGCAGGGAGGACTGACAGCCGGGAAAATAGGCAAAACCTTAAGAGTTGTCTATGCGCAAGGGAGACAAGGACTACCCAAGGGCTGAGAATAAGAAGAAAAACAGTCAGAAGCTCATGAAATTACTTTGGGTTTGCTTTCTTTTTTAGATGACAGATCTCTTGTCTAGCAACTTTCCCCTCTTTTCTCAGGTGTCTGTAAAAGAATACAGAAATTCTCAACTTTTCTGTACGCACTTGTTCAGCTATAATTCCTGTTCCTCAGTTTTCAGTGCCCAGTACTCTGAGAGAGTCAGCACTGGCAACCATCATGTAATTATTTTTATCATGTACCCCTGGATTGCTTGGGATTGTCTCAGTTCAGGTTGGTTCCACAGACCTGCACCCTACAGCGCCTGAGTAAGCAGGCCCTTACAGAACCTGGTTGGGCCATTGCTGAATCACAGGCCTGAGTTGCTAGTTCCTCCAGAAACACAGCACTGTGCAGGGACACCTTTAACCACTCAGTGCATAGGTCAGGGCCCCACATCTGATGGGCTTATGCTGCTCACCATGCATGAACATCCAAGCTTTTTCATCCAAAGCAATACCTGCATTTAAGACCTATGAGGCCTGGCTTATAGAAATGCCATCCATTTTTCTCCACCCTGGCAACCTGGGTAAACCTCTCCCAGAAACTAAAAATTATCCACGTATCATGGCTTATCTTAAATGCTACAGAGATCTAAATCCCAGCAAAGTAGCTGCTGCATAAAAATAAAACAGGTACAACTAATTCTTACCACAAGGAACTGAAAAACTAGAGAGGCAAAAGAGGCAGCTGAAATTAGCCTCTTCTAGAGATGGAGTTCATGGAACTGGAGAGATTAATTGACTTAATTAGGAAGTCAAGAGCTGAGGCAATAATTAAACTGAAATCACCTGAGAATGCAGCAAGTTCCTTAACCTCAAGACCATTCTTCTTCTCTAAATTGCAGGCAATGTTTCTCCTCCCTGATTGGATGACCCCTGTAATTAATTAGCATTGATTTCAAATTGCTCTTTTAGGTGTAAGTGCTGCCTTTTACTCACTGCTGGCTGTAGCACAGCTACCAGGCTAGCCTGGTTCAGAAGGCTGTTAAGCTCCTGTGGAACGAGCAGATACAGCTGGAGTGTTTATCCTGCTGGATCTGCTGTGGGAAGCAAATCTGGACCACCACAAATAAACTGTTCCATGCTGACTCATTTCAAAAGAAAAATCTGTTTTCAAGATGCTGTCAGCAGGTGCGGTATTTGTCACCTGATGACCACTCCCACTTTGGGAAAGAGAATGCAAAATCCACCAGCTCCCAGCGAGGAGCATTTTATTCACATCTTGAGGTTAAAATTCAACCTTCATTTTGGCGGGCTGCACTTGGCAAAGAAACAGAATGAGCGATAAGCCTAACTTCCCCTCTCTCCCTGCAACAGTCTCCTCTGTCACTCCCATTACCTCTCTCACCTTCTGCATTGCCTTGTGCAGGTCGAGCGTGTTTGGGGGGTATCACTGTAGGCAATTATGTGAGTCACACGTACAGAGCCATTTACAGCCAAAGGCTCCTGAGGTTCAGACACGGGAATTTATTTCAGGACACAGTGTCACACTCAACGGCTGTACAGCAGCACACATGTAAGAAAACAGCCAGAACAGAACAACAACCTGCAAGGCAGCAGCGCAGCACTGCCTCAGGACCACAGAAGCCTGCTGCACACCTGCTCCTGTGGCGTGGAGCTTGACTCAGACCCAACGACTGTTGCTGAGCTTTTCTGTGCTTTGTTTTTGAAACTCTGCGTTTCTTTTTAAACCATTCCCTTTAGGAGGAGAGGTTATTCTGGGATGTAGCAAGGCTTAAATTACACAGTGAGGGCCTCCTTTAACAACCAACTTAAATTTCATTCCAGGCACATTGCTGTACCAGCTGTCCCCACTGCACAGGACTTCTCCCACCCCTGCTGCTTGTGTGTCCAGTGTCTGACCGAGGTAACAAAACCAATTTTTGTTCCTGTTACTTGGGGCATCCAAAAGAGAGAGGCTGACAGCCTGTACATTCAGGAAGAGTTTGGGGCTTTTCTTACTTAAGCTTGTTAGAGTTAGTAGCAGAGAGCAAAAGGACAAGGATCAGGTCAAGCCAGTTCTCTATTTGCTGGGAACCAGAGCAAGAGGAAAATGTCCCTTGGGTTACTGTATTGCCTAAAACCTGGGCTTTTGCTGGTGCATTCATTATGGTGAGAGGTGCCTGTATGAATACTGATAGTTTGTGCATGTCTGCTAGTGTTAGATAGGACTCTGAACAAACCCCTGGGAGCTCTCACCTCCCGTGTTTGCATTCTGATTAACTTCTGCAGGGTGTGGGATGGGGAATCCTGGAGCCAACTGACTGCAGACCTTTTCTGCTATTTCCTCCTGCAGCTTTACAACCAACTACAAGAAAAGCATTCTGTGAGGGCACTGGGATCCGAATGCTCAACTGTGGATCCCTTAAGGTAAATCAACAAGTTAGGCTGAGGCATGCCTGTGCATTAGGAAAATCTGTTTGCTGGCTTAGAGGAGTTGTTATGCCCGGACTAGTATCGACACTCATCCCGCTCTGGTGCAGGGGGCAGGTGCTGTTCCCACCTCCGTTACCTTGGTCCAGCTCAGTCCCCCGGAATAGGCCCTCAGGGCGGGAATCCACCACCTGGAACCGCAGGGACCCCACATTCTGCATCATCTCCTCGAAGGTCTTCAGCAGGGCCGTGTTCAGCTTGGCCTTAAAGACAGCTGGGGTGGGCTGGCTGACCTCTGCCGTGACAGGGTGGCCCTCCCTCACCCAGTTCTTGAAGCCGCCGTTCAGCACAGAGACCTCCTTGTGCCCAAAGGCCCGGAACATCCACCAGGCACGGGGGGCGTAGAAGGTGCCCACCTCGTCCCCGTCGTACACCACCACGTGGGTGTCGTTGCTGACTCCCAGGCGCCCCACGTAGTCAGCAAAGTGGGACTCACTGGGCAGCATGAAGCTGTAGGGGGAGGACTGGTCCCGGCACTCCTCGATGTCGAAGAAGGATGCTCCAGGGATATGCCTCTCCTTGAACTCCTGCCGGGCATTTCGGTTCTCCGGCGGGTACCAGGACGCATCCAGTACCCGCAGGCTCGTCCCCACCCGCCCGGCCCGCACAGCCTCCGAGAGCCATTTGGCGGTGACCAGCGCCCTGCCGAGCACCTTCGACGCCATCTCGGAGGGCCGAGGCCGGAAGGGGGCGCCGCTGGCGGGTACACACACACACACACAAAATGGCGGCGGCGGGGGGACGCGGGCAGAGAGGTGCGGCCCGAGAGGGCGGTGCGGGGGCGGGCGGCTCCGCCCGGGACCGGCCCTCTGGGAGGGCCCCGGCTCCCGCCCCCCGACGACGGCCATGGCTGGCGGGGAGTGAGGGCGGGTGCTGCTCAGCGGAGGCCCAGCACGGAGGTACGGGGCGGCGCGGCGGGCTGGCCCCGTTCCTGCTGCTGTGCGGAGGGAATCGCGGCCCAACCGCCACCTGGGGCTGGGGGTGTCTGGGGCGGGAGAGGTCGCAGCGGGAGGCGGCGGGGGTCCAGCCTGCGTGAAAGGCGCCAGGGCCCCGGTAAGGCCTTGGCTGGAGATGGGCTCCTGCGCGGTGAGAGCGGTGGGGCAGAGCCCTCCTCGTCGTAGGGCCGTGCCTCACCGCGGGATGCTCGGTCCCCTCCGCTCAGGGTCCATGGGGCTGCCCTGCTCCCCTCTTGCTGCTGTCAGCGCTGGCTGGTGGTCGCTGGAGGTGGAGGGGCCAGGTGGGCTACAAGGGACTGGACACAGGGCAGGACTGTGCCATGGCTGTCCTGCTCGGGGCAGGGTTTGGGCTGAGCTCTGTGAAACTCCTTCTTTTCAGGGCTGGAGCAGTTCAAACCCCTCGCTGTAGGCTTAGCCAGCACCTCAGTGCAGACATAGGGCTTTGGTCCCAAAATGCATCTTTGTCCAGTCGCTTATTGTAAGGCTGGGCTCTGATTTGTGACTTTCTTCCTTTTGCAGTCAGGTGGATTAAGGCAGACGCCAGGAATTGGGTAATCTCTGCCAGGAGTCTGGAGCAATGTCGCAACAACTCCTCTACCGCGCGCTGGTGTCTGCAAAATGGCTTTCAGAAGCCATCAACTCCCAGCAAGTTGGTCTGGCCTTGAGAATTGTGGATGCATCCTGGTATCTGCCAAAGATGAAGCGTGACCCAAAGCGGGAATTTGAGGAGCGCCACATCCCTGGTGCGGTTTTCTTTGACATTGATCAGTGCAGCGATCGTACTTCACCTTACGATCACATGCTGCCCAAGGCTGATGACTTTGCTGAGTATGTGGGGAAGCTGGGTGTGGGGAATGATTCCCATGTTGTGGTGTATGATGGCAGCGACCAAGGTCTCTTCTCAGCACCCCGGGTGTGGTGGATGTTCCGGGCCTTTGGACATGAAGCCGTCTCCCTTCTAGATGGTGGCCTGAAGAACTGGCAGCGAGAGGGGAATGCACTGAGCTCTGGGAAAAGCCAAGTAGCTCCCTCTGAGTTCCATGCCTCCTTGGACAAGTCGCTGGTGAAAACGTATGAGGATGTCTTAGATAACTTGGATTCCCACCGCTTCCAACTAGTGGATGCGCGCGCTGCAGGACGGTTCCAGGGAGTAGAACCAGAGCCCCGAGATGGTAATGTGCCTCCTGAGACACTGGCATAATAAAAAGGGGCTTCATTTAAGGTGCCCATTAGTTTGACTGCTGTAGACGTAATGAAGGGAAATATGGTTGTCATTTATGGGATGGGACTCGAGGCAGTGTATCCAGCTGTCCTCTCCTTTTGACTAGCAAGTGCTGCTCTTTGAAAATTTAGGAGTGGGGAAGCCGTGTATTTTTTTTCTCATGAGGGGCTGGAGTGAGGAATGTAGCTTTCGTGCACCTCAGAGATATTCATTGGTCTCTTCATGTACTGGTGCTACTCTTCCCCTCAGAAGGACTTGTGGAGGTGCTTCGGTCAGTGCCTCATCAGAGTGGGTGGCTCTGATGCGGGGAAGATGTGGAGGGAACTGGGAGGAAGAAGAGAACTTGATAGGATTGTGTCCATGTGGTAACCTGAAGGTTAGAGCCATCCTTCCTGAGTAATCAGTAATCTAGTAAAGCAAAGTTTAACAAAAATAAATGTATTTGTTTTAACAAATACACTAAACAATAAATATTCCTCCCAGTGAAACAGAACAGGTTTTGTGATGGATTTATCCCAGACAGTAGAGGTTAATTCCTATCTGTATTGCTTTTCCTCCAGGAATTGAGCCTGGTCATATTCCTGGGTCGACGAACATCCCCTTCACTGATTTCCTCACAGAGTCTGGCTTAGAGAAGACCCCTGAGCAGATCTGCAATCTGTTCCAGGAGAAGAAGGTGGACCTCTTAAAGCCGGTGGTAGCCACGTGTGGCTCTGGGGTCACTGCCTGCCACGTGGCTCTGGGTGCATACCTCTGTGGCAAGCCAGATGTTGCTGTGTACGATGGGGCCTGGGTGGAATGGTACATGCGGGCACAGCCTGAAAATATTATTTCTGAGGGAAAGGGGAAGACGGTGTAATAAGCTGCTTTGTCTCCCAGCTGTACAGATAATTTGCCTTGAAACAGAATTTGGAAAAGATGGGTTTAGCATTCCTGGTTAAGTTTCTTGAGGTGAAGGTGTTGGGTAACAAGTACGGGCACATGGTGCTTTGGCACTTTCTCCTTACCCGACTGCTGCTGCTTAGGAGCATAAAGATGACCTGGGTAGCCAGCTCTAGGTGACCCTGCTTGAGCAGGTGGGGTGAACCAGATGTCCTCCCAAGGTCATTTCCAACCTCAGCCATTCTGTGATTCTGTGACCTTTTTACCATATCAGATGGAAGGGAGAGAGTGCTGGTGGCAACATGGGGAAGTAATTGAGTCAAGCCAAGCTCATGACTCAGAACATTCCAGCATGTTCACTCATAGGATGGTCATACTTGTATAACTGTGCTTCATGGTACTGCTCTCTGCCTCTGTCCTAGAAGCCATCCATGCATTTTATGGCCATTTTGAGTGCAAAACTTCAGGGAAAGACCTAGCTGTTAAAGGAGAAAATATGGCTTCCAGGTTGGCACTTAGGTTAGAGACTTGGTTTGGATTTCTTCTTGCACTTGGACTCTAACTGCAATGTGTACTTAGCCAGCTTTGTATCCCCATGGTCCAAAATCTCCCTTGGGAAAAATAAAAGATTCTGGGATTAAAAAGGGAAAATAAACATGTGTTTCAAGGTCTTTCTGCTGAATGGAACTTATGTGAGTGTTGCTTGGGTGATTCCTTTTCAGGAACACTATTTTTATGGGATCACTTTGTCTTGGTGATTCAAATGAGATGTTTCCTTCTCTTCATGAGTAGAACTACATCTCTTACCCTCAACAAGCTCTTTGGCCCAGGAAAGACAATGGCATGCCTCTCTCTTGGGACTTTACAGCATCTTCCTCCTTTCAGTCTTTGTCCATTTGCTTTTTGGCCTAAAACTCCACGTTAGTCAGTCACAGCTCTGTTCTTCAAAGACTGGACATCAGCTCACATGGTGAAAACTGGACTGCAGGGTAAGTCTGTCCATAAGACTTACCATATAACCTTAAAAAACTTAGGGGAACTGAGACCTACACAGGAATAGCCCACAATGGCATGTATTTTTCCCCAAGACCATTGTCAGAAGACATCTGAGAGTTGAAATCCCCCTGGGTATCCCTGACAATGTTCAAGAATTTGTTCTCTCTGGTATTTTCAAGCAACCCTGCGCCTATTCTGGCCCACTGGTAACTTAAAAAGTTAATGAGACAGGTTCTGCTTGAGGGCTTGCAGCAACAGGTGCCTGTGGACATCTGAGGATGATGGGGTTGTCCTTTCTAGGGGATGCTGTTAGATGCTTATGGTCACAGATTTGCAGGGTCCCCTCCTAGGCACTGAATATGAGGGCTGGATCCTTTCCTGTTGGAGAATGTTTATTCTTCGCATTTCCTTTGGCCTCTGTTGACTGCAGCCCTGCCTTCTTCCTGGGCTTGGCTTGCATGGACACAAGCTCCATTTCTGCTCACCTCCTGTGGAGCCAGAGTTTCACTGTCCAGATGATTTCTTCCTCTGACCTCCCCACCCACCCATACAGCCTGACCCTTCTTTCCGCCCATCTGCAGTGACTGAAAGCATTCAATTTCCCTACTTACATCCAGTCTAACCTAGCTTTTCAGGGACTTGGGGCTGGCATTACAGCAAGTGCTGAGTATACAGAGTGCACAGGGGTCTGAAACAAGTGACCCTTTAGTAGGCAGTGCAAGACACAGATTTGAATAAAATAATAAACCTTTATATTTGCCAGCTTCCGTTTAGTTCTTTGGGCTTAGACTTCCCAAAAAGGCCTCCTTTGCAGGTTACAGCATGCCCTGCAAATTGTTGACTTTCAGTTCTGGATCTAATTGATGGTTTAATTAATTTTCTTCTCCTTCCTGCTAGGGAAAGGTTTTCTACTATCATGCTTTATGAATTTCCCCACCCAGGTAATCAGTGTGTTTTCAAAGGCTGGTAGCAACACCTTCCTTTATCCCAAATGGGGTAATTTTCTAGCAAGTGTTTCCTGCAGGGGAAAGGGAAGAACTACTCATGCAGGACATCTGATTGAAGTCTGTAACTGAGGCCATTTAAAAAAACACCCACACTTTTTAAGCTGAAGTATGGTGGTGGTGTGAAAACAAAAGGATAAGCACTGGCTGGAGTGACTGGCTGGGAACAGCAAGTGGTGCTAAACTCTCTGTGGAGGGGCCTCCCAGTCTGAGCAACAGGGCTGCTGCTTTTTAAGACACCTTAAGTTAAAGATATTTGTACAGTGTTGTCTAGTATGGGATCTTATAGCAGGATCTGGCTTGTGATGTGTTTTCAGTTCAGGATTTCTAGCTTCTCCCACCATCAGCCAAGCTAGGAGGATTTCACGTGGTGGGTCATTAAGGTTTAACACCCTGGGTGTGGCTGGAAGGTGAGGCTGATTTTGTCAATATGTGGCCAGGCCCCTATGTACAGACAAACAGGAGTGCTGTGCCTGCTCTGTTTCTCCAGGAAAATTTAGCTACTAGAGAAAATTGACATATTCTTTCAGACTTTGTTAATCATTTCCAATGGATGCTGGGGGCTAGCTTTTGCTCTTATCCTTCCAGAACATTTGGCAATGCAGCTTAAGCGCTGTGTTTCTTTTTTCCCACTGACTCCAGCAGTCCCTGGGGTCAGTGGGAATCTCTCTGCTTCCTCTTGAGACTAAGCTGCTTTTTTCTGTCCTGTGTGTCACAGGGAGGTGTCTGGTGCAACCCAGCCATCCACCTGGAGATCACAAACTAAGTGAAAGATTTCCCTCTCCCCTTGCTCTACATTTTGACTGTGTGGCTCGATGACATCCAGCAAGGCCCTTCCCCCCCCTCTGGTATGTGTGCCAAGGTTGGCAGTACTCAACTGTCCTTCTCCCAGCTGGGTTTTGAACAACAAAATTTCAGCGGTTCTTTGGTTTCCCAGCTTTTGGCAAATCTTTTACCAGATGCTTAGCTTTGTCTTGATTTCCCCACAGAGGCGAAATGGAGAACTTCCTCCACATGACAAGATATTTTGTCTCTCTGGGGTATGCCCTTATATATCAAAAATCCGTCCAAGAGTGTCTTCTGATATTCTCCTGCCTTTTAGCTGAGATCTGTTCTCATGCTGCAGGCAAAGCACTGGGAACAGCCCTGATATAGGAAGAGGATCACATTGACCTGTGGCTAACTTGAGGCTGGAGCTTTTACAGCTCTCTATATAAATTTGAGAATCCCAGGCCAGCATGTAAACTCTTTATTGGTTTATTGGTATATTTTACTATCTGTAATACTTTTGTCATGAAGCAGTTTTGGACTCTGTGAAAACAGTCTGGTCAATGGTTCTCCAAGAGTAATCCCACAGTCCCTTGTTACTCACATGTCTTCTTCATCCTCTGCCTTCCTCTTCCTTCCCTACTGCTGTGAACCTTTTGTTCCCCTGAAAACTTTCCCAAATCAGCCCTTCTTCTGCCAGCACTGCTGTCCTTTCCCACTAACAACCACTACTGCATGAGCAATGGTAATCGCCATTACCTGCAGGGGCTTTTCTTGTTCCTCCCATCTCTCCTGGTCCCAGCGCACAAAGGGGTGCTATGTGACTGTTTTCTCCCAGCACTCTTCCAGCAGAGGTGCCAAGTGATGCATGTACACACACAGACTTTGCACACTATTTTGAGTGCAGGTACATTGCTCACAGACCACACAAAGCACAAGGAGCTGGAGAAAGATTAGCTCACCTGCATGCCATGGGACCTTTCTCTTCTGGCTCCAATATGCCTGGCTCAGCTGGCAGTCAAGCTGGGCTCTGTTGGCTACAAGTGAACTGTCTTCCTCCCACCCCCAAGTCCAGTATAGGGAGTTTTCTCTTCCCAGGTCACTGTTGGCTTAATGGCAAATGCCAGAGCATTACTTGTCCTCCCCACTTCCTACAGAGAAGAGAGAGGAGATGGTTTCTTCTGTGCCTCGTGCCACGCTGTGTTCATTAACTAAATGATCACACAAGTTTAATCCCAGACACGTGTTCCCAGCCTGCCAGAGTGGTGACACTGTCTGTGCCAACATACAGTAATCCCTGCTCCCACTGACGCTTCACAATGCAACAATTCCCTAAGAGCAGCTCCGCAATGTCAGTGAAGCATCAAATGCCATGTACCCAGCTGACTCGTCAGGCTGCAATGTACGTACAGAGCGCTGCAATGTGTGCAGCTTTCTGCAGGTTTGCACTGCAGGGCCGCTTGCTGCTGAACCAAGAAACTCTCAGTTTACCCCCTGCTCTGTTTTCCTCAGCTCTTGCCATCACCTATCTACCCCATGGCTGTCCAGCTTTTCCTGCCCCCAATCTGTCTGTGCAATTGTCCCCATGATTAACTGGGTACTCAGCGGGGCTGTACGGCGTTACACAATCACGCTGCCCCGTGTAAGCTCTTGCTTGCTGCTCTCTGTGTGCATGTGCTTTATATATAGTTATCATCAAAGCATGAGGAACAGCCATTGGATTATTTAAATTTATTTCTCCTCTGTTCTACTGCTTAATTTTAATGGACCTTAACACGGGCATGCTAGTTGCATCTCAGAACTATGTCTGGTGATGGTGTGCAAATCAGGCCTGTAGCCCACACCACTGACTCATCATAGCATTTCAGCTGGTAACTCACCCGGGACTGACTTCTTCCTAAAGAGTATTTTCACGTACTATGGGAAATGGCCTGGCCTGGGGGGTTTCCAATAAATTTTGTGCTGTAAGTTGCAGAAAAGAAGGCTCTGGGGATGGGAGTGGTGTACCTTGACCTCTTTTCTTACTCATAGTATACCTCTTTAGATTTACCAACTAGCCTTTCACACCATGGCCCTGAGGTGAGCAAGACTTGAAGTATTGGCCACAGATCGAGGCTGGTGTTGATGGAAGAAGGTGTGCTCTGAATATAAACCATCCCTGACCCATGAGCAGCATTGGCACGGGAGAGGTTGGGGAAGAAGGTGTCAAAACCAAAAGATTGGACGTAAAGAGGAGCAAGACACTGAGGGGCTGTGAGAAGATGAAAGGGAGACAGGGTGAACCCTTGGTAGAAGAAGGAAGAAAACTAAGGCAGGGCATATTTCTTGGAGGGGGAGATAAGGGGCTAGAGGCTGCCACCCAACTACTGCATTCATATCAGAGCGCCACAGTCCTCACCCTAATTCTCTGCTGGAGCTGCGGCCAGCACAGACAGGGTCCTGCATCCCCTGTACACCAGAGTGCAGGGCAGAGCTCTCAGATTTGCCTTGGTTTGACTCAGAGCCAGAAGTAGGAGGGCAACAGTCCCACAGCTGTGTTGCACTGTGTGATGCTTCAGCTCAGGTCAGTGTTAGTCTGAGCATCTTTGATGCCCACCACTGCTCAGTGGAGACTGGTCCAAGGGCCGGGCACTAATTTGGGCCAAAGCCTGCTCCATACAGGTAGGCAAAAATAATTTTTCATCCTCTCCCTTGGTCACTCTAGTGCTAGCCAGCTCCTGATATAAATTTAAGGAGATCGGGAGTTACTTGAATTTACAACCTGCAGCAGCTGAATTGTTCCTGTGCTTAAATTAGCTGGAGGTCAGCAGTCTTGGAACCTTTTCCGTGTTACCCTCTTCCCCTCCTCCCCTTTCCACTCCTCCACAGAAGGAGCAAAGTACACGCTTACACCATCTTTGTGAAGGAAGTCCTGGGTGATTTGGGGGAAGGGTGATGCTGCCTTCACGTCCTGTAATGATAAAAGGGCGTGATTTGTAAGTAAAAGAAGAGGGAAGGACGAACAGAAAAGGAATATAAGGGTAAAACATAATCTTTCTCTTTATCCACCCTCTTCCTCCAATAAAACCCCACCTCAAAAGACACAGAGATCTGGGTGCAAGAACAATAAAGTGTCTGCAAGGCACCACGCTGTCTCTGCAGCGCTGCATTGCCCTGGCAAGCAAGAGCCAGAAAGTTGTGTAGGTGAAGGAAGGCTTTGGGCCATATTCAGGTGAAATATCAGCCTTTCCATTCCTAATATGCTCAAGCTGCTGGCAAGCACAGTTGTGCTTAGGTGGGAGTGGGAAAAGCAGAGCTGCTGGAGAGAGAGCTCATTCAGGTTGTGTCCGTGCCAAGGAGTGCATTTGAACAGAGTTCCATGGGGCATGAGTTGCTGAGCTACAGGCTCGGTCTGGCAGGAGCAAGCGGCAGAGGCAGGGCTAGATTTGGTCCAGCAGGATTGGTGCTTTGGCCTCAGCGGGTGATATGTGCCGGGGCAGAGGTAAAACTCTACACAGAGCTAATTTAAAATCTGAGCTCTCTGTTGCCCAGACACAAACAGGGATGGCAGAAGCACAGGGGAACCGAGGGTCTCTGTCTGGCATGGTTTGTGCTGGTAGGACAGCACTGGAGGGTAGTTTGCTGAGTCAGCGACTCTTCCGAGCTGGAAGAGAACTTACTCCTGCCCCCTGACGGCACTTCATGCAGATCCAAGATACAGTTCCCAGAAGTGACCCTACATATGTTAGCAAGAAAGCAACAGCCTGCACATTTTTCAGCAAAAAAAGCGTGGCAACTGACGCAGCACTGAGCTGTGATCATGGGGTAATGGATCTCCTGAAGGGAAAGCTGTGGAGTACAGTGCTGACAGGCTTAATCTGCTGACTGCCAGGGAGCAGGTTGTTCTGCCTGACTCTGAGGAAGCTTGCAGGCAAGAACCAGGACTGAGAGCAGACAGACTACCAGCTGCAGGGCTGGGGTCATGGAGTACAGTGCAGCCCCCTTCATTACAGCATCCTCATTGCAGGGACAGCGGGCTGGGAAAACTACAGTTCCCAGCACGCTTTTGTGCATGTCCCTGCAAACTACAGTTCCCAGAACCTTTTAATGAGCCGGAGAGGATGTGTATGGAAATAAATGCCGACGATTTTTGCATAACACCCTGCACCTCCGAAGTGCTGGCCGGCCCTTGGTTAGTGCAAACGGGAACAGGGGCAAAGCCAGGGAGTGTCAGCGCTGTGGAGCTGTGGTTTTGCCCACCCCTAATAGCCGCAGCGATATCTGCCAGCACAGAGCAGCCTTCCTCGCCCCGGGACTCCGTCGGCGGTCACAGGGAGGACCCTGGACCCCAGGAAACACGGCTGCTGCGGAGGGAGAGGCAGATAAACTACAGATCCCAGCATTCTCCGGCAGGCAGCACCTGCGGCAGCCCCTGCACGCCGCGGGGGGTGTGGGTGAGGATGAGGATGGAGGGCGGGGAGGAGATGCAGGGCGCCGTGGGGCTACGCTGCACCTGGGACATGCCGCCACCCGCTGGCACCCAGGCCAAGTGGGTGAGGCTCAATGTGGGGGGCACCGTCTTCCTCACCACCAGGCAAACCCTGTGTCGGGAGCAGAAATCTTTCCTGTGTCGCTTGTGCCAGGGCGAGGAGCTGCAGTCGGACCGGGTAAGGCAGCTGGGTTGCCTCCCGCACCATGCCCCGCCGAGCATGGGGAGGGCTGGAGGGATGCAGGGATGGAGCCAGACCCCGGCAGCTGCCGGAGTAACTGAGTGAAAAATGCCTGCTCTTTCTCCCTCCTCTCCCGGGAAGGATTTCCCTTTGCCAGATCCCACCTTGCTGTGTTGTAGCCTGGCACCTGTCTTCCCGAGCTGGGGACAAGAGAGGCCATCTCCCCTCCGCCCCTGTTCTCCCACCTCTCTATCACCCCACATCCCCTGGGTCTACCTCCCAGCTGTATCTGCCTGACTCAGCTGTGTCCCCTATAAGGGGGCTCTCTGCTCTCTCATGCCAGGCCTGTACACACAGTTGCTGAAGGAGACCAAGGCCTAGTTTTTTGGCTTTCTCAGCTGGGTTGGTCCATGCTGAGGTGGGCACACTGAGCATACCAATACAGGAGTTAAAATCCAAGCTGGGCTGTCTTGGCTAAGGATTCTCAGGGGCCCATGGTTTCCAAGGAGTCTTAGAAATAGTGGACATTTTTGCTTAGGTTTGTATTTTCTTGTAGTCTGGAGCATTTGAGGATTGATTACAAGTTTCCCATGGGGTTTTTCTCCTCGTGGTCTATCTCTGTTGCTAGGATGAGACTGGTGCATACCTGATAGACCGGGACCCCACTTACTTTGGACCCATCCTGAATTTCCTCCGTCATGGGAAGCTGGTCCTAGATAAAGATATGGCTGAAGAGGGTGAGTCTTGGAGCTCAGAAACTTCCCACTTAACATCGCTGCTGTAGCCAGGACACAGTAGGACTTGTTGTTGACCTTGTCTCTCATTCACCTTCTGGAGGTTGATGTGGGGGGATTTGAGAGGGCTATCCCTGCAGTGCTTGTAAAGCATACTGATGTTTCATTTACTAAAGGGGTTCGGAGTAAGTGAGGAAGGCATCCTACAGGTGTTGTGACTTCACAACTATTTGTTCAGTGGAGATGTCAGCAAGACGGAAGTAGGCAAGATCTCTCAGCCTCAATAAACCATTTTTCACTTGTTCCTGATCCACTTTTAACCAGGCTCTGTGACTGAGTTTTCTGTTAATGACTGAGTGTTTCTAATTAGGAGTGAAAACCCGGAAGACCAAACAAACCCAAGCTGATCTCTTCTACTGACTGTAATAAAGACCATCATTAATCAGTGATGTGCAATGTATGCTACTAGTGCTCTGATGGGTTGTGGACTGCAGCAGTTCCAGTGGAGCAAGCCAGACAAACCAATCCCTCATTTGAGGTTGACAGGGGGTCCAATGGGATAACTCAGTAACATCACGGTGTTACCAGCCAGCAGTCCCTAATGCCTCATTATTTTTTGGATGTTAGAGTCTAACAAGGAGCCAATTCCAAAGACAGGCTGTGCTGTCCAGCTGTTGCCAAGCACAGTTTCTGCATGTTCGTTAGCCTTCTTGCCACTCTCTCTTACATATTTTTACCTAATGCAAGGAAAGTTTTCTTCAGAATAGTCTTATGAGTTATAATTTAAAAATATATAAAAATAGATATCTAAGTAATTGTACAGAATCGTAATAAACACAATTCTGAGGTGTTTCCTGCTTGGCATTTCTTGTATTCCTGAGGTCAGACAGAGTTCATCCACAGGTTTTAACATCAAATCTGAAGCATAAACAGGAGTCCTGTTCATAGCTTAGCATTGTCTTTTGTTCCTGCCGCAGACACTCAGGCTGCCATAAAACTAACCCATTAGACGATTCACAGCTGAATGAGGGACTGAGAAGAGGTCTGAGCATGTCAGGTAGTGAAGGATCTATCTCCCCACCTGTACTGTCTGTGCACTGCCCTGGGAACATGTGAGGGTTGGCTCCTAGCCGCCTTTCCCTCACCAGCCCTCTGGGAACCCACCTCCCATTCCCTGAAGGGCTGTTAGCAAACAGGTGAGTCTCAGGAGAGGTGGTGGATGCAGACACCATAGAGAGAAAAAACCCAAAACACTTCTGTTTACCTGCTTTGAGGTGAAGCACAGGGGAGAGAGCCAAAGATCATCTGAAGTCATACGGGGCTGCAAGGTGGATGCAACTCCAACTGGCCCTGGAGGAAAGTTGGGATTTTCTAGGGTCTTTTGGTGACAAGGTCAGAACAAGTTGTGGTCCTCTGTCTTAAGAAGAGGGCCTGAACAAGGTGATAACTAGTGGTCATTGAGAGAGACTGGAGCCTACATTTATTCTCCTTGGCCAGTTATCTGGGAAAGGTGTTAGCAGTCTTCCACGCAAGCCTTCACTGGCAGCGCCTGTTTCTGTAGTAGCAGGCAGTGTAAAGAAATTGGGGTGAGCATTAGAAATGCAATGCAGAGAGCTGGGTTCAATTCTCTGCAGTAAGAGTTTCAAGCAACAGAAACCTGTTAAAAAGTGAGGCTGCAATGTCACTTCTCCCTTGGGAAGCTTAGAATTGATCTTTTGAAAGCCAAAAAAACAAAGACGGGGTGTTAACTTTCTGTCTTTGGGGTCCTTCTGTCTTTCTTTCTCAGGGGTCCTAGAAGAAGCTGAGTTCTATAACATTGGTCCTTTAATCCGAATAATCAAGGATCGACTGGAGGAGAAGGACTACACAGTAACTCAGGTATGGAGAGAAATGGCAAGGAAAGATAGAGTGGAGTGGGCGAAGGAGGGAATGTGGAAAGGGAGAGGTGAGCCTAGAGGGAGAGCAGACCTGGGAGAAGCAGCAAGGAATGGAAAAGCGGCAACTAATTAGAGTTTATGTGCTAATGTCTACATAGCAAAATCTTGCAGGGGACAGGCTACCACCATTTCAGTTACAATAAACAAGTTACAGGCTTGTTTTGCATCCCCAGAAGTAATGCTGGATGTAGCCCCTGAAACCAAATCACCTCCTCTAGCTTTTGGAAGAAGGCAGCCGGTTGCTGTAGGATATGGAAGAATGTTTGTGAGGAGAGCGAAGGTGTCGTGGGGAGGAGGAGGGATCTGGTGTGGGGAGTCCTGGGAGCGTGATCAGTGAAGAGCATGGGGATATGTGTAGAGAAACCTGGAGGGAACACGTGAAGAGATGTCTGTGGAAGAGTTAAATGCAGATAATGAGGCACAAGGAATCAATCCTGTGGCACAGTCACACCTTATCTTGGCCAATAACCTTTTAAAATCTATCTTCTGGGAGTGTTGGCTGATATCTCACTTTTCATCATGTCTGCCTCAGGTTGTAAGCCTCCAGCAACACAGTCACTTTGTGCTCGCAAAACCCCATCAGCATTTGTGGCATTTGCATAAATGACTTTGTAACAGCAAATGCAAACTCCCCATTGAAAGAGCCCAGTATCTTCTGGGGACAATGCAGGAAGCACTCAGCTCAGTCCCTCCTCTCCAGAAAAGATACCGTTGTTCTTGCTCTCCATGACAGCATAGTAGAAAGCTGAGTTGTGGTTTCCACTCCCCTTTAACCTGGGACATGGGGAAGAGGACAGGTCTGTCAAGGAGGGGTACTACCACTTCATTCTGCAGGAGGGCAACAGCCTTTAGCATCTGACCGTTGTCAACATGCTCTGCAATTTTGCTGTCAGGTGCCTCCTAAGCATGTCTACCGTGTGCTACAGTGCCAGGAAGAGGAGCTCACTCAGATGGTTTCCACTATGTCGGATGGATGGCGCTTTGAGCAGGTATGGAGAAGGTAGAGCAGGGTGGGAATGAGTTGTCTTTTTGGGAAAAGATCATGGATACCATATAGTCCGCAGGCAAGGCACCTTCCCTCTCTGAGAATATTGGGTCAGTCATTGATGGTGCTATCACACTGCCTCTCTCTTGCCCCTTCTCTAGAGGTTTAGAGGACACTGTGTGAAGTTAAGCTGTTTTGCATCCTGGCTGATTCCTGTCCTGGTCCTCTGTGCTGCCTCTTCAGCTTAGTTATGAGGCCTTTCTACTGGGTTTATGGATTGGACTCCATGCTGCATGGTGGGCTTTCTGCCCTGCTCCCCAGGTGGAGTGGATGTTTGCAGTAACACGTGCTTGTGATTCTTGCTCTCGTCTTTTCTAGCTTGTGAACATTGGCTCATCCTATAACTACAGGAATGAGGATCAGACAGAGTTCCTGTGTGTGGTCTCCAAAGAGCTGTACAACTCCTCCAACGGCCTGAGCTCTGAGCCCAGCCACAAAGCCAAGGTGAGACCAACTTTGCTATGGCCCTGCTCCCGTTGCCTATGAACTCCTTCGCTCTTGTTTGCTCCCTCTTTCTTTCCTGTCTCCACTGTGACTGTGGGGCACCTCAGCAGTGAAACACAGGGGCTTGTCCTGGTGTTCAGCACCGTGGCATTACACCCATTGCCCAAAAGGAGGAGTGCATGTGTTGAGAGTGGTGGTGTCCGGCTGTGTGTGGCAAATGGCTTTAGCAAGTGACCCTGGCATTTATGCTACTCTAACATCCCCCTCATGCCTCCTCGTGACCATGCTGTGTGTGTCACTGCCTCTAGGGTGTGATTTCCCTGAAGGTTTTGCAGCGTTCTCTTTCCTTTTGCTGAGTCCCAGCCTAAGGGGCAGGAGATCACCTTGCTCCCCTTTTGAGGGAAGGACAGAAACGTGGGGCAGTGCATGACATCCTGTAGACACCTGGGATACAGGAAGGAGCACTAGCAGCTGATGGCAGTTGTGGGGCAGTGGGATCACAGCACTTGTATGTGGGTTAGATAGCCCTGACATGATGCTCCAGAGGAAGACAAGTCTCCTTGCTCCCTGACCCAGAGCTGTCTTGGCCATGGGGAAAGGTCCCTTTTTATTCCAGCGTCATGACCATTGCTTTATTCCCTTGTGTGTCAGGAAGAACTGCCATAGCTCATCTTGCAAGTATCTCCACTCTTTCTTCCCTTTGTCCTGCATGCTGGGCCACAGAGCACAGAGGAGGACCTGGAGGAGGAAGAGCAGGAGGTGGAGGAGGAGGCAGAGGCAGAAGCAGAGGAGAAGGGTGCAGCAAATCCTTGAGGAAAATGACAAAAATAACCCCCCAAGCATAGACCCGTCCACCTTTCTGGTGAGAGCTCACAGCTAGCAGCAGGGAAGGACTAGGGCAGGTGTGGGGTGTGGGGGCAGTCCTCTCCAGGAGCAGGAGTCTCTCTGGAGATAAAGCTGACAGGGGAGAGCTGTTACCATGGCTGCTGCTTTGTTTGGTTTATTTACGGTTATATTTTTATTTGCAGACTGTCCATCTATTCGGGATTGCACTAAACTCTTTCTTCCTCCGGACCCTCCCTCCTGCTCCCCTCCATGTCCATCCCAGCACTGTCACCTACCTCCCACCCTGGCCCACTCCCCAGCTTCCAGCATCCTTCTCTCTGCGCTCTTTGCCTCCCAGGGCTCAGAATGGTCCCCGGGGCCCTGTCTCTCTCTGCTCCTCACTTTTCCTCCTCTGCAGGTACGTTACTGTCTGCATTCTCAGCTCCTGCCAGCCTGAGCTCTGCATGAGTGACTCACTTCCCTCTTGTGGGTATGGCCCTGGTTTGTAGAGCTTGGGGAGGGGAGGGAGGGGAGGTTGACTCATCCCTAAGGTGGCTTTTCCGATTCTCATCCTATGTGTGCCTTTACCTGCCAAGCAGGCCCTACGGCTCCGGACCAGAGGCTCTGGCAGCAGAAAGGAGAGCGCAGCTGGGAGAAATGAAGAGGGGTGGAAATGAATGCAAAGCAGGCAGGGGTGGCACGGGGAAGGGGGGGAAGTCTGCCACGTGTCTGCCTGACGCATGCCAGATCGCTTCTCCAGACTGACGTCCGCAGCTCCTTTGCCTGCCAGCCAGAGAGCGGTTTGCAGAAGGCAGCCTGTGATTTTCCCCTCCTTGCTTTCACTTCCCTGGGCTTTCCCCCCCACTGCCTCTGCCAGGGTGAGAGCGCAGTGGGAGAGGGTGGCGAAGGCAGAGCGGAACTGGCTGGTCCCCACTGCAGATGTTCTTGCAGCTGTGTGCAAAATGAGCCTCTGTGCTCTGCCTCCTGCTCAGGGAGGCTGCCTGGCTGGGGTGCATGGGGCTGAGTACAGAAAGCTTTAGAAGGAGGATTCCTCTCTCATACTGAAAAACTGGCTCTTGTTAAACCAGAGGTTCTCAGTGCCACTCTCTGTCCTGGTGGAGGGCACTTGTTAGCTGGCTGACATTTCTCTCTCCCTCTGTTTGAGAGCCTCTTTGTCCATGGCTGTGGGACCTGAGTGTTATTCTCTTAAAAGTCAGTGTATGTTAATCACGTAGACTTTTCCTTCCTTTTTCTCTGTTCTCCTCATTCCTCATCTCTTTTCTTTTTCTTCTGTTCTTATTTCCTCTCTAATTTCCCTTTTCCTGTTTCTCACTCTTCCCTCCATGCACAATCGCTTTTTTCCCCTGCCATTGATTTTGTTTCTCTCTTTCTCTCTCCTTCTCTAGCTGTTACAAGCCAGAGGTCTGAGGATGTGATCCCAACACTCCACACTTCAGCCTTTTAATTTCTGGTTTATATCTTTATTTTTTGTACTGCGGTGTACGGTAGCCCCTTGCCCCACAGTGACACCCCCCAACCCCCTTCACTCTTCACATGCAGCCATTCTTTTTTACAAACTCACCTCAGAGGCCTGAACCTGAGCCCTGGAGGAGGGCAGATGCTCCAAGGAGACCCTGGGCTGCTGTAGGGGCTGGAGCCCACGGCTCCTTGCCATGCCTAGCAGGCTGGCTTTCCTTAATGTCACAGTGGCCCCTGCTGGGGACATCAGTGATCAGCCACTGCAGCCCGCGGTCCCTTCGTGAACACCCTGGGTGCGACTGGGGCCTCGAGGTGGTGGCAGCTGCTGTAGGACCAGTCCTTGCCTTTTGCTGTTGCAGGCAGTTCGTGTGGGTTTGTGGCAAGAGGGCAAATGCAGAGCCCCTGCCCTTTTCGGGGCCACCTGCACTGCTGGTGGGGTGTCCCTGTGCTGGGTGTCACGCTCCTTGGTGCCTTCCTCCCTGTCCCGCAAAGCAGCCCTGTGTCAGCAGGGTGAGGAGGAGACAGGCATGCTGCCTGGCTACCGGGAACACACTGGCATCTGATGCCTTGTCTGCTAGCACCAGGAGATCCCTGCCTCAGGGAGCGGGGCATTTGTTTCACTGCTCTGTCCGAGGACACCAGGTTGTAAGTCCTGAATAAAATTCACAGTCTGTTCCTCATTGCCGCCTCTCATTTCAAGTGGCATAAATTTGGTGCTGGTAGAAGGGGGTGGGAGCTGGAGAAGAGGAGTTGGGATTCATCACCTGGAGCCACCAGAAGCTGCTTGTGCTGCGCCTGTCTTTTGGGGGCTGGAGGTACTTCCCATTGCATCTGTGCTGCATCCTCACTGCAGGCAGCTGGGCTACAGAGCAGGTTTGCTTATTGGTATCTGCACCCCTAAATCATAACAATGAGTGAGGACCACCTATCTAGCTAGTGTATTGACCCCACTGCGCCTGGGACACAGCTGAGAGGAAAGGCAGGGGGGGTGGAAACTTTTGCCAGTTGCCAGTGCCAGGATTGGAGTTTGGTCAGAAAGATACAAACCCCAAGATAGATTTTAACAGAGTAAGGCAAACTAGAGCCAAAAACCCCCGCGAATTAATTTTATTTCTAATTCCAGAGAGTGGCCCATTGTATATATATATACGCACACCTATATATATATGTATATCTTTAGTAAAAAACCCAAACCCATAGCAGTCACTGTTTAAGCACTGTGCCCTTAAGCGTTCTCCTTCACCTCCTGGATTATCTGAGGTAGGAGATGGAAGAAGTAGTTGAGACGCCCTCATGCTAAAGGCATTTAGAAGGGCTGAGAGAAGGGGATGGGAAGCTGCTCCCATGTTTTTACTGAGGGGCCGGGGCGTTTGCCTGAGGGAGTCCCAGTGCATCAGTGTTGGCTGGGTGCTGCTCCAGCAGGGAGGCAGGACACGCGCTTGGGGGGTGTGATGCTGGACTCATGCCTGGGAGTCAGTGAGACGTGAAGAGTTGCCTGGCTGAGCTGAACAGCCCACTGAACAGTGCACACCAGCTAAGAAAAGAAGCAATTAGGGAGATGGAAGAGGAGGAGTGATGGGAGGGGAAGGGGAAGAAGGATGAGCAGCAGGAAGGAAGAGGGAGGCAGATTGATTTCACAGTTACTGGAATCTCTAACTACATCAGTCACATTTTCTTTCAGCAAATGTTCCAGCATAAGATTGTGGCTGAATCACATGGTTCATGGAAAGTTCAACTCCCCTTATTCCTTTTCTCAGAAGCCATCAACTTGGGACCCTTGCTGTGTATTGTGTCCTGCCCCCTCCCCCTGCTAACTCTTTGGGATGGATGGCCTAAAAACACCTTGGGATGCTTCCTGGAAAGCACTGAGGGGGAAGAGGGTATTCCTACTTTTCTCTACAGTCCCCAGCGCAGGCTTTTTTTACCCTGCTCAGAAGAGCATCCTGGGTCTGACAACATCCCACACAGAAACTCTCTCTGAGAGGCAAGTGAGCAAGGTCAGGAATGAGTGCCATGTGAGTGTAGGTCTGATGGGGAGAAGGCAGAGATGCACTTTTCTCAGCTCATGGTTTGGTTCATCCAGCCCAGCACTTGAGTGATCCTGGTGTATACTCCATAGTGATTTGGACGTGCGCATCCCATTCCCCAGCTGACCAAACCAGCCAGAAACCACCTGCCACTGGGTTCCTTGCAGGCCAGTGGACCTCCAGAATCACCCTAGAGAAAGGGAAAGAAGAATGGAGTGATGGTGATTCACCAGCTTCTCCTGCTGGATTACACTGGCTTTGAGTCCCTCTGTATGCAGATTCCTGTATCCCCTCAACTCATGCCTGGGACATCTGCAAAATCCCCTATAGTTTCAGCAGATGTCAAAAACAGTCTCCAGTGCAAACATCCAACCCATTGTTGTATTCCTTCATCATGCAAATTCCTCCCCCTTAGCCAGCTCCCAAGATGCTGACAGCTCTATTGTTTCCTTCTGCTCTGTGTGGCATTTCCAAATATATGGAGAGCAAGGAAGCTGGTGGAATTTAACTGGATACCCAGAGGGATGGGAGACAGAGGAATTGCTTGAGATTGATAGTAATGAGGGAATAGACAGGTTACTGTGTGTGACAGATGCTAATGAGGCTGAGGGGGGAAGAGACTGATGTAGACTTGGAAGTGGGAGGTAAAGAGTGGGGAATGGGCTGAAATGAGAAAAGGAGAAGTTTAAGTGTATTTGGATCCTGTCTAAGGCAAAGATGCTGGGAAGAAGTGGTCCTCAGAGCTGTTGTTGGCCACTTGGACCAGAGGAAGGATTGGGGGAGTCAGGCATTTTATGGTCTTTTCAGGCTATGGAGTGCATTTGGGAGACTTGGGACACATGCCATCTCCAGTAGTCAACCTTGATCCCACAACTCTTTTACCTGGCAGGCATCTTTCTTGCCCTTGTGGTACCCAGCACACAGCATCCTGGGAGAAATCATGTAGTGATAGGCCTCGCTGCAGATGTCCTGCTGGATGAGCTGCACGTCCACCTTCTGCAGAACATTGCTCATGTGCCCTGAGGGGTAGAGCACCAAAAGCAGTGCAGGTGAGCAGTGATGGAGCTTCCCACCGTTTACCGTGATCCCCCAGCCCATGGCCATCTCACTGCATGCTGAAAGCTGTCATCTGAATTACTGTTCTGCTCTCCACCGGCATCACAGTCTCTGACTTTCAGCAGAGCACTTCACCTGCATGGAAGCAGTAACATTCCCCTGCAGTCCCTTTCCCTACAGGGATATGTTATGGGCACTTCAGCTTTTGGGACAAGGGAGATTCTGTTTTGGGGAAACCTCTGAGATGTTAGAGGTTTGGATTTGCTTCTCATTGAAATGGTTGTTAAGTTCTTCTGGCTAAGTATGCAAACCAGAAGTGTCCACTTCTGGATAGACCTCTGAGTGTTTCCGTTTAAGAAGCAACTGGAGCAAGTGTATGAGTGTGAGTGAAGGCACTAAGCTGACCTGGGTGAGCACATTATATTCCTGTGCCATGCACTACTAGAGAACAGCCTGGACCTGTTTGTTGGCCCTATGGGGAGGGAACATGACAGGTCATGCCCATACAGCTAAACTCTTCCTCACAAAACAGAATGGGCTCACCCATACCACCCCTTTGGAACAGGTCTTGGCCCACGCTGTCCCCCAGCAGTGTATGGGCACTATGTGGCCAAAATGGTACCAGGGCACATGCTGACAATTACACAGCGTGATCCTCGGGGGACAGCACTCAGACCCTGCGCTGCTCCCATTGAATTCGCTAGTGGTGGTGTTGCTGGGAGGACCCAGGCCCTAGGGTCTTTGGCATGGGGAAAATGTTGCTGCAGGGGCCACAGAAGGTGTCCCCAGGAGACCCAGTCCTGGTTTGATGAAGAGCAGTTTTTCATCTCTACTGTCTCTGGTCAGGCTCTGTCCCTGGGAAACGACCCAACAGAAGCCCACATGTCTGTGTAGGCATGGTGTTGCGCTTTGGGACTGGGGCTGCTCCATGCTGTGACCATGGCTGAATAGCCCCTGGTCAGACCCCTAATTCCTGAAGAGCTATTCTAGTGTTTGGGTGAAGGAACATATGCTGTCCTCACATAGCTTACCAGACTCTCATGCCTGCCTCTCTGAATGAGGTTTCAAGGCACTCAACAGGTAACTTTGGCCAACCCGTGACCCAGAATCAAAGGGGGTGAAGGAGGCATAATGCTTTGGGGTGAAAAGAAGTCTGTTCTGCCTACCCCACATCTGAACCTATGTTTTCACCTTGGCTCTGCTACAGTAGGCCACCAGCAAAGACCTTGCACCTACCGCCTTCCTTGAGGGCTCCCCAGCCAGTGATCCAGCAATGAAGGCCAGGCTCAAAGAGGTGAGAAGAAGCAGGCAAGCAGATGGGCTGGATTAAGGGTGAGATGATCACAGGATGGTCCAGCTGGAGCAGGGCTACATCATAATCATGGCTGTCCTCCTCGTAATATGGGTGAAGGAAAAGGCGGATCACCTTGAAGGACACCTCTGTGTGGCTGGTGGCATTTTGCAAATATTTACCCAAGTAAACGGTCCAGATGGAGGCGGAGGCCAGTCTGTAGGACACAACAGAGAAGATAACTCATCACATGAACAGAGAAGGATGGGCAGAGCCTGGCTGCTTCTGTCGCAGTCTTTTGAGGAGTCTCTGATATGGATGATCACCTCCCTCAGAGGGGTCTCTTTTGGGGTTTTTTTGGCTACTGATTTCAAGAAACTAAGTGGGACATCTCTTTGATGCCTTGACATGCCTGTACAGTGGGACCAACTTTTGGGCAGACACTCATACACACAGGCAACTTGCTTGTATTTGCTTATTTTCCTTAGCAAAGCAGGCTGAAAGGTGTATGTAGGTTAGACAAGCAATTGGGCCTGGTCATATGCAAGTGACTATGATAGGGCAGAGAGCAAGAACTGAGCCAGTGAAGGAAAGCTGCAAGGAGACATGGAGAAGGGGAACAAGCTCTGAGAAACTCCTAAGAGGGTGTGAAGCAAGAAAAGCAGCTTAGAGGTGAGGGCATTAAAAGGCATGACAGCCTGTTACAGAAGCAGAGGCTAGAGCTAGGGACAGTCTAACAAGGTGACACCTCTGAGAACAGAAGACCTAAGAGGTAACAGCCAAGGGAGTCTCTGTCTCCAGCAGCAGGGTGAGGAGCAGAGGGGACCTCGTCCTGGACCAGAGCAGGAGGAAGAAGGTAGAGGGCTGGTTTTAGACTCAGAATCCTGTCCACCTTTTGCCTTACTGGTGCCATTTTCTCCCACATTGCCTCTCTGGGTGTGAAAAACTCCCTGGTTTGGTTTGACCATCTCTCTTGCTCCAAACTCCCCTTCAGGACTCACCTCCAGCCTATTGCCTGCACAGACTGCTGTCCATAACATGACCCACCCCAGGCTGCTGCTGTTCTTCTGCTCCTCTTTTTTTCTCCTGCTTATCGTCTCTCACACCACTTAAATTGTCCCCCTGACAGGCACACACATATGCCATCTAACAGGGCTGTGCTAGCTCCATCCATCCTGCATTGGGACACTCCAAAATGGCCAAATTCAGCCCGCATGGACCCCTTGAAAGGCCTGTTCCCTGTGCTGGTGGGCTTGCTTGCAGGGTTATAGGACACAGGTAGGAGCATGGCAGGAGCAGGGTGAGGTGAGAAGCACAACCGCAAACCAGCCCCAGTCCTACCAAGGCTGGTGACACCATACCGAGGATGTCCAGCAGCTCCCCCTCCCCGAGCTCACATGGCATCAGGAGGGAAGGGCAGCCGGGGAAGTCCAGCAGTAGTAGCTGGGAGGTGGGGGATCCCCACCGGCTCACTGGTGGAGGAAAAGGGGAGTTTGGAGGAGGTGGAGACCAGGCCTGAGGGTGCATAATCCTTCCCCACCCAGCCCTGTCACCCAGCACAGCTGTGGACCTTCCTCCTCCTCACTTCTTCCCAGTTTGAAAGAACGAGTGAACCCCCCCAATCTGTATGTTACTGCCACTGTTGTGGCACGTACACTGGGTGGAAGGAACGGGGGGAGACCGTGCTTCCTCCTGAAAGGTCAGGCCCTGGAGGTGGGCAGAATGGGACCCAAAGAGCATCCTCCACAGGTAATGCTATCCTGGCCCTATCCTAGCACGTGCTGACGCCTCCACGGTTGTGACAGCATGGGGACAAGCCAGAGCCAAAGCAAAGGTGGAGCTGTGAAGTGTCTTCCACTACCGTTGCCCTCTCAAAGCTGCTCTGGAAATCCCAGCACTGCTCTTTTTCTCCCTGCATGCACACCCACGTACTAGTGTGTGTATCCATACCCCTTTCTCCAGCTCCAAGCCACAGGGAAGCATGGCAGGGGTGCCAGATGAAGGGTGCAGCTGCCCTGCGACATCTTCATAAGCTGGATGATCCTCCCATCACGTGTGACATGGAAAGCAATGCAAATCCTTCTCCTGTCCAGCACCCTCCCCTCTCCATTTACCTCTCATCCTGGAAGCAGTGTGCAGCTGAGACCACCCAGCGGTCAGCAATGAGTGTTCCCCCACAAATGTGGCGTCCCCGAACTTGCAGGCTGGCCTGCCACGGCCATTCCCCTTCCACAGAATTCACGCCACCCACGATCCTGCTGAGAGGGGCTTGCAGCCCACAGTCTGAGGAGGAGGAGACACAGCAGGTACTTCAAGGGAGGAAGGAAACATGATATACTGTGCCTGCCCTTTTCTTTCCTACTTAATTGACTGAAGAGTTTGACCTCTAATCCCTTGCCTTACCCAGCCTGCAGATGCTTTATGTGCTGTCCAGGACAGGACTAACGAGCACTTCCTCCAAGTGCATACCCCCGCTGATGCCTGCGCAGCCTTACCCCACCTCCAGCTGCAGCCCGGGGATGCCTTTGGGGGAGCATGCTGTCTGTGCATGAACCTTCGCAGCCATTCCCTCTTGCTGCCCACTGAGGCTCCAGAAATACTAAGCAGGGAAATCAAAACACAAGCTCTCTCCCTGCCAGTGACCATGCAGTCATGGGTGATTTCCCTGGCTGGAGCTTTGTAGGATGGCGTTACTTCACATAAGCCAGCACAGTGGTCCAACAGGCAGCCTGTGGGTAGGACCTGGCCTGTGAGACATGTCTGTCTGGCCTGATGCCTCTGCCTGAAGGAGCAGCTGTCCAAAGAGCAGACAATGCCTCCTGGCAGCTCAGCACAGAGAGCTGGCTTGTTGCTGCTGCTACCCCTACGGCAGGACGGGGCAGTGGCACCGCTGCCGTGGGGCTGGGGNAGAAGGGGGTAACTTGCAGCTGAACTTGCCCGGCTGACGTGGGCCTGAGCATTTCCTCACCACAGCGCTTCTCGTCGGACAGGTCCTTGCAGTCTGCAGTGGTGTCACACAGGGGGTTGGGTTTCTTCACACAGGTCCCATCTTCACAGCGGTAGGTGAAAGGACCACAGGGGACACCTGTGAAAGGGAAGGGGAGACAGGGCTGAGGGAGGGTGGCAGTTGAGTTGAGTTGCGGGGGGGTAAGGCAACAGAGAGCTTGGGGGAACTCCATAAATGATGACAGGGAATTTCCTGAGTATGCTTGGTCAGCTATAGAGCAGATGTTGTGAGCAGGTCGGGCATGTTAACTCCCAGCTTGTGCCCTTACCTCATAAGAGGGAATTACGCTACCGACAGCCTTGGCTCAAGCATAGGGGACCATATTTGTCAGCCCAGCACCATCCCCTCCCTACCTCCACTGCACTGCTCCTCATCGCTCCCGTTGACACAGTCCCGCTGCTGATTGCAGACCCTGCTGAACTCGATGCAAGTGCTGTCCTCGCGGCACTGGAACTTTGCAGGGCACACTGCACGGGGGGGAAGTGCCCAGGAATTAGGCATGCAAGACATGGCGTCAGGTGTGAGGTCAGGGCCCTAAGTGCACCAGCAGGCTCCGCAACCTCTTCCCCCACCTCATAAGGATTTGGCAGCCTGTGCTTAAGACCAGCTCTGGTATAGTGCAGCTGTGTAGTCTTGAAACAGACTGCCATGAAGAGCAGGAGCCTGGTCCCCTTTTGCTCTGGCGTTGCATTTAATCTGAGGTCCTTGCTATTGGTCTTTGCCTGATCTGCATTGTAGGCATGCCTGCACCCTGCCTCATATCTTGCTGATGCTGACTTAACTTTTCTTGACTTCTTGGCTTGGCCTTGGACCTGCCTCATCACTATGGGCTTGTCTTGAGGTCACTGGACTCTTGGTTGACCCCAGGTTACCATCACCAGACCTGGTCTGCTTGCCTTGTTCAGGTTCTGTAGGACCAGATCCTGTCTGGTGAGGTCGCTGTTCCTCCTGCCTTGCTGTCACTTAGCTCATGGGTCACCGTCCCCTACAGAGCAGCTGCTCCCCTTGGTCTCTGATAGGTGAGTCCTGAGCAATGATGGGTTCTTTGATGTCCATGAGCTCTGATAGCTGCTTAGGATGCAGATGGGCCTAAGGTGCCTACTCATCACAGAGCGTGACTTCTGATTACACATTTTCATAGCAGGAACTGTCCCCTTGTCCTGTGTTTGTGTGTATCTATGTGCAACACCAAGCACGATGGGCCAGTACCTGCCAGGCATTTTCTTACTGCAATGACTACAATTTCTTCCGTAATTAGTGTGAGGCTTCCAGATGGCTGGAGGTCTCAGGCAATGTGAACATTGATTTTAAAGACAGGGACTGTTCCATTCAGACATGGAGCAAATAAGCAAGGATGCAGCAGTGGTGAGAGTGTAAGAAAGGAATGAAATCATGATGTTTCTATTTTCTTTTTCAAATACAAAGAGGTGCTCGAAAACACTGAGAAAAAAATACTTTTTTGTTCAGTCTTAGTCTGTGTTAACCTGTGGAACTGAATGACACAAGATATCCCTGGTCCAAGAAGCTAACAGGATTCAAGAAAGGATTAGATATCCATAAGGATGCATACGTATCCCTTGTCTGCATGAGGGAAGCAAGCAAGCCCTGATGTCAGACAGCTGGATGATAAGACAGAGTGCGCTGTCAGTAATACTGCAGACAGCACAAAACCCAACCTCGGCGATCCTGTGAGAACTCCCACACTTCCAGCACCGAATTAAAACTTCTTTGAGAAAGATCTCTCCTTCCTTTTACTTTAGACTTTTCTATACCTTCCTCTGAATCTTTCAGAACTGGCCACTGTCTCCAGTGGTTCAGAGATCTTTCTGTCTGTGAAAAAACATCTGTAGGGGACAACTGATGAAAAACTAGTGGTGTCAGCGATGTGGTGAGCCCCCCCCCACCCCGGGATGGGAGAGTAGATGAATTAGATGTCATGCCTGAGCCTGAATAGCTGTTCCTGTGAGAATGGGGCTTTGCAGGACTCCTGGGGTGCCAAGGACAGTGTCTGCATCAGCACTAATTGCTGTTGGCATGAAGAGCTGATGGCTGATTGAGGACTTACAAGCTCCCAAACTGGGCTGCAATGTATGGGTGAGGATCTGTACAGTGTCACGAATGGCCTGGGGGGAGAGGGGAGAGAGGGGGGCAGCGGGTGGGCTTGGGGAGGTGGGGGCAAGGTAGGAGGGTTGGGAAGGGGAAGCTGAGGGGTATGACAGCAGAGGGGGCTGTAGGCCAGGGCTGAGCTTGACCACCGGGCCTGGGTGGGGGCCAGCCTGGGCAGGGGCCTTCCTTCAGACTGCCTGGAGCTCCTGGTGTGTGGGTATCAGGGGTTTCTCCCGGGAAGACTGTGTGGTGCACAGGAGCAAGAAATGTTGTTGCTCCTTCCTGAGCAGGCTGAAGTCAGCTGGCAGCAGGATGAGACTTTTATGGATGCAGAATTTTAAGCTCATGGAGGGGAGGTACAAGGCTGTACCTAGGCCAACTGAATCCTCCCCATCTCTCCTTACCTTTGGAGGAGCAAGGGGCTGTGTCCGGCTGAGACCAGGGACCAACGGGGAGAAGAAATCACTCACCACAATTTCTCTCATCCAGCCCATTGGGGCAATCTTTGATCCCGTCACAGGCTGCAACGCACAAGCCATTCACCGAGCACAGGAACTCCCTGGGACAAGCTGTGAAACCACCAGAGAGTAGTTAGTCCCCAGTGACTGGAAACCTCCTTGCAGCAGAGCACTGCGGACTGAAAGCGGAGAGTGAAGCTGCACGCTTTCCTGACCACACGTGTGCCACAGCAGCATGCTGGCAGCCCTCACTGCGCTCCCCAAAATCTGCCATGTCATCCACTCAGAACAAGAGCAAATAGAGCCAGGCTATGCACCAGGGGAAGGAGGGCTCTTTCCCTGGTTCCTGTTGTATCAATGGGCAAGAGCCAAGACAACCACCCACCTGGCATGCTATACCTCTGGTTTAGTGCTGTTTCATGACTCCTGAATGCTGCGGGAAAGCTGAAATACGTTCTTTGGAGTTGGCATTAAAACTTGGTCAGGGCCATGAAGGGGTTGGTGTTAGACATGTGTTGGCAGGTGCACGTATTCAGGGACTGGTACGCATTACAGGCACCCTTTAGGAGGGAGATGGAGAAACCTTGGAAAGACAACCGTGGGTGTGCATTTGCATATGTGCGTGTGCATATTTGTGTGCGGGTTTTATTTGTCTCTCACTTGCACGGATTCTGAGGTGAGCAGCAAACAGCTCTCTCTGAGAGCCCTTATAATTGAAATAGAAGTCACTTCAAGTCAGAGATGGTCTCTCATTGAATTCCCAAGGCCAGGCCGTGATGTGGGCACAGGGGCGAGCCTGCAGGCGACTCTGAAGCTGGGCTGCGGCACATGGGTGCTCTGGCAACATGAGGCAGGGCCACACGTGCACAAGCAGTTTCGCCTCTTCTTTTTGGCAGATCAGGGGTGTGTGCATCACCGCATTTGTGACCATGTGCCTGAAGGACAGATGGCACCTAGGGCTCACGGGATGTGTCTTGTGTTTCTCCTAACACAAGCCAAGTGCACAAGGGCTGCTGGTAGCCGGCTGGGACTCCCACCCCCCCACCAAGGAGCAAGGAGGAGCCTGAACTTACGGTCAGAGAGGTTGTACAGGCTGTAAGCCGCCTGTACACCAGGGCCAGTTAAGGAGATCTGAGAGGTGAAGGTGATGGCGATGTCAGCCGAGGATGTGACTGGGATCCGCTCGGCGTAGGCTTGCAGGGTCCGCAGGCCACACAACCTGAGGGGCAAACATAGGCAGGATGTCCTGGGCAGGGAGGGAGGACAAGACAACAAAGTGGGGCAAGAGGGTTTGGTGGGGCTGGGGTGTGAAGGGGGCCACACAGAGTGGGTGTGTGTGGGAAGCCAGGAAGGCAAAATGCCTTCAATATGTCACGAGATTATGAAGGATCAATGGGGAAAGGCTGCAATTTAAACCCATGCCCTGCCAACCCACGGGAGAGCTGACACTGGATCTTGCTCTGCCTGGTCACATCTTGGTGACTGAGCATGGCCAGGATGAGGAGGGAGTAACCCTGGTGAAACAAGGGGTCCTCTCTGGGTGCAAGGCAGAGTAACTAACCTAGGGGCTCCCCCAAAATGGCTGGAGAAGTGAGGTGAAGAAGCCCCAGAGATAAACAGGGATGAAAACACCACCACACATGAATGCTGTGGTGGGAACTGATGGAGATAGAGGGGAAACAACTGGAATGGCCGTGATATTCAGCACCAAATAACTGGGGGCAACAGGACAAAATTAGGCCTGACGAAAACAGTCTATGGGTATGGTGACGCAGTTCTGCCCTCAGGCCATGTGCGAGTCCAAAGTGACCCTACTATGTTTGGACATTTCCCACTTTTTGGGCAAGCACTGAATTCAGGCCACACAAAGCAATTCAGTTCTTACATTTATCTTCCTGAAGAAGCCATGTTGTAGAAACTGTGGCAGTGACAGTTTAAGAGAGGAGAGCAGGGAGAGAAGAAGTGAAATTCCTAAGCCAGGGGAACATAGCTTCTGGATCAAACCCTTCAGAAGAAAAGACATTACCCCCACAGGAGCAGTAGAGAGGAAGTTAATGAGATGGGCTGGGGGAGGTTTTGGAGGGAAAAGGGCAATTTTGCAGTAAGTGGAAGGAAAACCAAAAAACACCCAGCTCGAAGCCTGCTTCGAGGAGATGGGAGCACAGCAGCTCTTGGTCCTTTGCACCTGGGTAGTGGTGGGCAGCAGCCCCAGCTGTGTATGGATGCTGATTTTGGGAAGTCCCGCAGGGGGAAGTGGCTGTAGTCAAAGCAGGAGGATATGGAGCTAGGTGGTAGATCTGTACGGAGGTGGATGCGAGGCAATGGCACACGCAGATAATATAGCAGAGGTGGTGACAGGCAGATTTGCAAACACAGGAGACGTGGGAGGACACCAAGGTTACACACAGAGGAGAAAACTAGGAAGCCTGATGCAAACGGCAAGACAGAGAAGGCAGGCCGGTAGCTCAAAGCAAATCTGTAAGAAATGTGCTCACTGGGGAGCCTGCGAACAAGAGAGGCTGAAAGAGATGTAGACAAGCAAGAAGCACCAGCACAAACAGTGGCCGCTGCATGTGGTGATGGGCTCTCCTTCCTCAGACCTGGTGGCTGAAGTGAGCGGGGAACCTGCAGAGGTTTAACACTAGTTTAATCCCAGGTGGGAAGTGAGAGACAGAAACCAGGACCCCAGCACACACCTTCTGTTCTGAATTATCCACTGGCCTTGGGTACAGGGCAGGTCATGCTTCTGTCTGCTGAGTGCGTAGGCGTCGAACCACAGGGCGACCCCATAGTTGAGGGATGGGACCTGCAGGCAAGGGGGTCCAGACCAGAGTAGAGACGGCTCTTGTGAGTGCTGCACCCCACTCCATATGACAGAAATGAGCAGGGTAGGTGTGAAGGGGAGAGCTGCCAATTCACACATTGCAAGACAGAAGGAAGCACCGTCTAAACTGGGGCCATGCCGCAGCCCAGGGTGGCTCTGCTGCTGGTCTCAAAGCACAGCAATTCCTAGCAATCTCTAGCAATCTTGTTCCACCTTGAAGAATTCCTCTGGAGATGAGATTTCAGATTCCTCCTGAGCTATAACATCTCTGCTCCGGCATGCAATATTAGACTCCTTCCCCTTCAGAAACACACATTATGTGGAGGCTAAGCAGGCTTCCACCCTCTGCTTGCTTCTCATGTTGATCTGACTGAGACCACTGCCTGTACTTCCCCCTAATGTGGGGAGTGCTGTGTGGGTTTCAGGGACGGGGTGGATGCTCTTGTGGGAGCTGGCTCTTACCGTCATGTGCCAGGTGCACTGCGTGTTGGGAGAGTAGTAACTGGGGTAGTGTGGGGTGCCGATCTTCCCCTGCTGCTCCAGGCTTTCCCGTAGAGTTATATTCACTTCACAGGCTGTAAATGCAGACATTCAAAGCCCTGCTACCTGTCAGCTCAACCTCAGCCTGGGGATGCCAGGTACTCATCCCCTTGTAGGAAGGGAGAAAAGGGGCTTTAAGACCTGATGTTAAAGGTGACTGGGATGTTCCACCATCCCCCCTCAAGGGGCCATTTCTACCTGGCAAGACTTTTAACCTCCTCCTCTTGTTCAGAGAAGGGTAATGGTAATGTATATTGCTGCTTTAGACTCTTATATTGAATTGACATTTGACTGCAAGCGCATCTGGACGTGACATCCAGGCCACGTCTGGTCTGTCCATGCATGAGAGCTTGGGCTTGCTCCTAAAGTATCACGATGACACAGGCTCTGCTTGCCAGAGCCTGGGCTGCAAAGACTCGAGCCAGATGCTAATGTATGAGTCCAGGTGAGGGAGCAACATCTAACATGCTTTCTACTGACCACCTCTACCCTTGCAATCTAGAGTGAATTCTGCCCCTAATGGGGATGGAGCACCTCTAGGAGTGGTGATGTTGTAGGAGGTAACCTGTGTCCTCCCTGTATCTATGCCCCTCTTCCTCCAGCCTTCCTCACCTTTGAGGGGCACCACCTGCGCTGAGAGGATGAAGGGGTCATAGTAGCTGTACATGGCTTTCTTCCACACAATGGACATGACAGGGCCTGATGAAAGGACTTCCACAACAGGCTCCTGCCGGCTGCAGCCATAGATCCTGAGAGGAAAGAGATAAAAGGATGGGAGTGAAAGAAGCAACAAACCAACGAAAGCGAAGAACAAGAAAGAGAGACAATGGAGGTCTATGTTATCCACAGCACATGCCTGCTGTGCGGCACTAACTGAATCAAATAGAGGGCCAGCAGAGAGACAGCTCGTGCTGCTGTAATGTCTCAGGCTGTACGGCTGGCTGTATGATATCCCACATCAGTGACTTCAGCTGATCAGCGAGAGGCAGGTTCTCATCAAAGAGAATTTCCTCTGATGTAGTCTAACACCTTCCCCTGCTGTGGTGTGTCATGCCATCCTGCCCGGCTTCCCCGCCGTGCTCGCCCTGCTCAGGAGCTACCTACGAGGTGATGAGGTGTTTCTCCAGGGGCCCGGCTGCGTCGTACATAGCCAGGCGGTCCCTGCAGTCCGGGAGAGTCCACTCCAGGCGTAGCTTGATCATGTAGCCCTTGAGGCCATGGAGGTGCCAAAGACAACTGGAGGCCAGGTAGTCAGGGCCCTCCAGCCTTAGGACGTCATCCTCCTGGACATAGCTGTACCTGTAGCAACCTGAATCCAGGGGAAAGATGCAGGGATTTAAACTTCAGGATGATGTAAACGGAGGCAAGGGGGGCCTAGGGGCGGTTGTAAGGGAAATTAAGATATAGGATTGTCACTTGGAATATCGGTGTGAGCCCTATTTCAGGGTAAGGCTGACTCATCCCAGTAATCTGTTTACTTTTACATATGTTGTGGTGGCACCAGTCCCCTTGTACTAGTGTCCCAGTTTCTCTCTATAAGAACTGTCCCCTCTCCCTTGGTTAAGCCAATACTGCCTCAGGCTTTAAATAGCAGCACAACACAGTTGTCTTCCACTGGCTTCATTTTCTTTTTCACCTCTTTCTCCTCTCACCCCCATATTCTTCCCAGCTTTACATCTCCTCATCTGATTTCCAGGTTTCAGAAGGCTTCCAGACCAAGGTTTTTGAATAAAAGTCAGCTTAAAGGTGAGTTTCTAATAGCATATCTAATGCAAGCTGCCAACCACAGCACTTCTAATACTGCCTGAAACTACTAAAAGCACCTTCAAACATCATCAAAACAACAGACTCCTAAATGACTGACACCACATCCAATGCAGAGCCATGCAGGAAACCCCCACCCCACTCAGTAGGTTTTCATGGGGCCTGGAATTAGCACCGTTGTACCAGCATACCAAGCTATTTGACAGTACTTGTCAGGACAGGGACAAGACTTTACTAAGGTGGCTGCACTGCCCCTGGGAGCTGGTACCTCTGCACAGCGGTGCGCTACTGGGGCAGAGGTGTCAGGATGCTCAGAGCAGTCCACCACGTAGCTGCCTCATGTACTTTGGATCTGGCCAAGCAGCAGCGCTGGTGCTTCCTTGCTACTGTTCTCATCTCCCCTTCCCAGGATTTACAACTCCAGGAAGCCAATAAGCTTTCTGTCCCCTGTAAAAATCCCTCCCATAAAGTCACAAACTCAAAAGAAAAGGAGAAGATAGCCTACCCAGAGTGGATTTCAGTGCTGCTATGTCTTTCACACTGGATTCTGTTAAAAAGGAAATATATAAAGGAAGATAAACAAAAAGATAAACCGGTAGTATCTGAATGCTAGCATGGCAGGCGATGACTCCCTCCCTTCCTATGTAAATGGCTCACTTACAACTTCGGCATGGGGCATCCTACAGGTACTTCTCTGTCTGCTCTCAGGGACTTGTTTCAGTCATGCCTTCCCCACCCCATCTCTCTGGGAAATCTCTCTGGCCTCTGCCCCAAATCCAACAGCCCCAGTTCATGCTTTCCAGCCCACCACGGGCTTCTCTGCCCTTTTTCCTTGCCCATTTTTGTGTGCTATTCCAGGACCTCTTCCTCTTCCCAGGAGGGCTGGGCATTGCTTCAGGCAGCCATCCTCCTCCCCTGCCAGCCACACCACAGGGCACAGCCCCACTTCCCAGAGCCTTCACCATCTGCTCATGCCTCCCCTGCTCTCCCAGTTTAAATAATGCTCACTGAAAAGCATGGGAGTTACAGAAGGTGGGGAAGGAGGTCTCTTTTGATGACCACTGGTTGATGAGCTACTCAACACCCTTATAGAGTCCACCTCTGGAGAAGGGAGATGCAGAGAAAGCAAGGACTACAAATCTGTGCAAAACAGAGTCACGGGGTGGACAATGCTTTTAGGAGAGCTGGGCTTTGCTCCAGCCTCCCAGCTGAACTGGGAGCAGCCAGAGATCAGGTGCTACTGGGAATAATTGCCAAAATAAAAGGCACCGTGAGGTCAGTTGGGTGTGAGAATTGCTGTTGGGGGCTTGCCTAGGTCAGGGCTTTGGTCTTTTGTAGCTCCTAAGCAGAGCTTGCAATTCTGTGGGGAGAGCTGAGCTGTTTTGTCATGGCAAAAACAGATGTTGTGGAAAAGATGATCCTGCAGGCATAAGGCAGGCTCCTAGAGAAGCTCATGTACTATAGGGAAGGACGTATGCTGAGCTGGTATTAAGTACTCTTTTATCTGAAGGTAGTAAAACTGAGTTCCTGTAAGGAAAAGGAAGTCCTGAAACTCTTTGGGGGAAAGGGGATGCCAGTGTCCTGGGGTGAGTTGTAGCTGTTAGTAAAAATGAAGCGTTGGGTAAGTTCCTGCGCTAGTTAAAGGTTTGCAGCTCTGTGTCTTAAGGCAGGCTGCAGCAAGACTTAATGTTCAGAGCTAAGCGGGTCAGCAAATGAGTCTGTCAGAAAGCAATGAAGTGCTAATGACTTGCTATTAGCTAGCTATTTTTTTACTCCAATTTTACAGAGCAAATGAAGCCAGAGGTTAAGTCACTGGCTTGAGGTCACCCTGGCCCAGCAGTATAAGAGGTTTCTGGCTTTTGCCTTTGTTGCTAGACTGTTCTTCTGACTGAAGAGGGAGGTGGAAAGGACTAGGGAAAGCAGAAGGAGCTGGAGAAACTACAACTGGTGTGTTAATTCCAAAATAGAAAGAAGTGTGGTCTGCTGAAATGAATAAAACAGTGAAACAGATGCAAAGGGAATAAGAGGAAACTGGGAACCGCCAGAAGAATGGCACCATCGTTTTTATTTGTTTATGAGTTACATTACGAAGTGCGTAAGTACAGGGAAAATGCTCAATGGGCTGACTTGGAAGCATTTAGCATACTATCTTATGGTATCTTTCTTAAGAAAGTTAATTTAAATTGGCTGAGCATAAGGTCTGGTATGCTGGAAACAAATAGTAAGTAGAAGTAAGTGACTATTGGTAACTGTGGGAGGAGATGTCTTCATGAGATGCTAATGCAGCCTCAGAATAAGACCTTGACATGATGGTCTGGATGAGGGAGTGAAGATCATTTTGAGGAAATCAAATTTTCTTTGGAGACACCAAAAAAGTGACCACCCAAACAAAAAATTGAGATGTGGAGAGAAAAGTTAAAGAAAACATGGGTGGGATATATTAAAATAAGTCACCTTAGAAAAATGCAAGATAACATGTCTGGGGAAAGAAACTTGAAGATGTAACATTTCATGGGAAGAAGAAACTTGGAAATGAGAGTCCGAAGGGAAGAGAAGAAACACAATGTATTTTAAAACCTGTGATGTTTGGGGCTCTGTAAGAGGGATCAGAACAGGCTGAGAAGTTAAGTCTCATTATAAAGACTGAATACAAATTCCACTGGACTTGGATGTGTTCAATATAGACACATCTCTAGTCCTTTATCTAACACCAATTTTAGAGCAGTTTTGTAGGGGTGGCTTTTTAAAGAGGCTGAGATCTTCACTGTGGACAACAATAAATAATCCTTAAAATCATATGTCAAGAACGGAAGCAGCGACAATGCTCTGTCTCAGAGGAAGACTACTGGTGACTCAGGTACATTGCCTTTGTTCTCTCAATCAAGTAGCCTGGAATAGTCTCCCAAAGGAAAGTAGAAACCTAATTGCTTGCTATTTTTGAGCTGAGCCGATCAAAGTCATGACCTGTGCAAGATCTTACTCCACAGAAGCCAAAGCTGATGCGAGAAGGAGGGAAAAAAGTTACCTAGCTGGTCATGGTCAGCTGTAACTCCAATAATCTTTAATCCTTCAAAGGAAGGATTTTTTTTTTTAATCAAACTTCAGTTCTCCTCTATCAGGAAGAAATATGTATAATTGTATCTCATAATCCTCACTTTTTCCCTGTGCTCTTCAGGTTTCCCCTATCCCCTTCACTAGTGACTTCTGGCCTTTCCTCCTAACCTCCCTTCAGCACCTTATAAATCTTGGAGCATTTCTGACTGCTCAGCCACGGCTGAGCAGCTGGTACTTACCCAGCAGAACCAGCGAGTCTGGGTTGACCTGGTACTCCGTCTGGTAAGACAGGCTGCCTGAGCCATTGAAGCTGGAGGAGAGCTCTTGGTGGAGCATTGTGTTTACCCTCTCAGCAGTCACCTCCTTCTGCTGACTCTCAGGGATTTGGAGGGCAAACCAGAAGAAGAAGGTCAGAGCCCCCTCCCTGACAGAGAAATAGCATGTTAAATATCCTCTCTCTTCCTCTACAGAATCACTGGAGAGGCAAATCCCAGAGATTAACCCCGCACTGCTTTTCCACAAATCAGACATATCTGTGTGGACTTTCCAGCTCACTGCTGGTGACCCAGCAGAACCACTCTGAGTGGGGCAGGAGAGCTGCTATGCCCGTGGTGCTAGTTAATGCTCAGTCCTTTGGGGGAGGAAGCCATTTTATGCCATCTGGCTTTAGTGATGACCATACATGGTCAAATTAATGTGATAATTAATCAAGACTGGTCTAATGAATAGTCTCATTTCAGGTAGAAATGACCTTTGGTTACTACTGACCAGGGGTTGAAAAGAAACACTCAAGACTTCATTGTCTCACCTCTCAGTGGTGACAAGTGGATGATTTATGACTCAGTACCTTACTACAAGCCATTAATACTGGGCAGGCTCAAGCTGCAGGAGACTATGACTGGGAAAGCTCTGTTCAACCAGCTGGCAGAGAAAATTGGCTGGGGGAGGGGGAAGAGATGTTGAACCTTGTTCAGTAAAAGGCTAGAGGAAGAATTGAAAATGAAACTTTTCTTTCCCCAGTTGAAAATGGAGTTGCATCAAAATTTGAATTTTCCTTAGCTGAAGGACAAATTTAGGGCTGTAGTTTTCCATGGAAAAAAAATCAGAAGCAAATGTATACATCATTTTGGAAGTTATTCCTGCTTTCTCGATCTACTGTGATGACCTGCAAAGCTGTAGTCTCACATCCGTCCCATTCCACTGTTACCCTATTCCCAGGTGGACCATGCTTCTTGGCTGGAATACCTTTTCCATGGTGCATTCTGGCCTCTCCCTTCTGGTGCCTAGAATCAGGCCATAAAACGACTTTCTTGAATTAGAGAAATTAATTTCCATCTGCTTCGTTTCTACTGAGAATGTGAAGTCCAGATTTTTTTTCAGTTCTTTCCAGTCATTTTTTTTCCTCTCTTGAACTTTGCCTCTCTGAAAAATTTCTTAGTTTTGGCTTTTCATCATGACATTGGATGAAGATGAACATCAAAATATCCCCAGCTTTGTCATGCTGGAACCATTTTGGATCTGGACTGCCCAGCCTAGCCTAGAGCTCCTGATGGGGACTGCAGCAGTTTATCATGGCTGGACTTCAGTGAAACCAGAGTAGAATTGACTGGAAGCTTTCACACACGAACAAGCAAAAATGCTTTGGGTGCTACTCACCCAAAGGCATACACTGCGCTCGAGTTGTAATATCGACCCAGCTCTGTGGCATGAATCAGTTCCTTCAGCTGCAACGAGAATGTCATCTGATTAACTACCACACAATGTTACAGTGGAAAAGGACCTGTCGCCAACCCTATATTTCACCCCTCTTGCTGTACAGACCCACCAAGTCTGTCACTTGCATGGGGATACCTGACCCTTCCTCTTTCTACTCACTAACTGTCTCAGGGCCAGGTCTGGTCATGAAATTGCCCTCACCATCATCTGGAGCTTGGCTGACTCCAACCAGAAGGCTCTGGACTCCACCTGGCCAAGGTCCGGGGAGTACTGGCGATTGAGGACCTGGAGGCTGCCAGAGTAAAACTGCAGGACGGCTGGTTCCAGGTGCCACGGTCTGTAGTCTGCCAACAGAAGACACTACTGGATTACCTTGCAGATATGTAGGAGAGAGGGGTTTACCCCTATGTATGAGTCTGTAAAGATCACCCAGGGTCACTAACGCACTTTGGGCTGGGCATTGCCTTGACTACACCCCATCCACCTCCTGCGTGGGGACAAAACGTGTTGAATTTTTACCTAGGAAATACCAGATTGCTGCAGCAGCTCCAGCCAGCAAAAGGAAGGCTATCCCGAGCGGTGCATAGCGGAGGCAGTCACGTGAGTTGGTCTCTGATTCATCCTTTGAAAGGGACTTGGCATCTTCCTCCTGTTCCTCGGCCTCCATCAGGGGCACCTAGTGACACAGCACACCATGGTCAGGCTGGGTTTTCTGTATCCCTTTACGGTTGCCTCTGGAGGTGCTCTGCCATCTCTGTGCTCCTCTCCCAAGATCTATAGCCCCAAGAGATCCGTGTGCTAACCATCAAAGACTTTGCTCAGTGCAAATGTGAGTAAAACTCCTAGTTCAGCGGGAGACAGGCTTCCAGGACACTGTCCTGTCTATGCCTCCTGGGTAATCCCTCCATTTTTAAAGGCATTCCCTGGGTTTTGCTTCTGCCAAAACCACAAATGAGTACAATAACAAAGTTCTCCAGACACAAAAGTGTTGTCCTCCCAGGCTGGGAATGGTTTTAAAACTGGTATTTTATTGACCTTGAAATCAATGCAAAAGAAAATCCGTGACCTCAAATGCACACAGAAGTTGCACACAACAGCCCAGTCTGGGAGCCTGAAGTTGCACTTTGCCTGCTGTGTCATTTTGTTCTCGGTCCCTAAACATAAGCAAACCTTGCCATTCCCACCAGACCATATGTCCCAGGGATAAGCCCGTGCTGGCACTGACTCACTAGCTGAGCTAGTGAGGAGAGAGCACCTGAACAACGTTCAGCCCTCCACCACCCTCTGCTTGTGTCAGGGGACACCTTCTGACTTCATTTGCCTCTCATCTACCCCAGGCTGCTTTTTTTGCTTCGTCCTGACCAGCACCACTTCTGCCAGCCCCAGACTCTGAGGGTAAGAAATGCCATTGCCCAAGACAGCCATGTTAATCTTGGTTATCTATCTCACCTGCCTTCCTTCTCCTTTCCTCTGCCATCACCCAATGCACAGCTGCCCCCAAAGGCTTTCTGTGTTTCTGTGGCTGGAGAGGAAAGGGATGTGAATGCATCCACGTGGGAGGGCACAGACGTCTTGGGGAATGCCTGTGCCATGCCTACGTATCTGTGAGTCGTCTTCGTGCCCAGTGGTGTGTGTGACTGTGTGGGCACGAATGCACAGGAGGGACTTGTTGCAAATGTGGGAAGAGATGGTTGGCCTTATGCCCATTTTAGCCTGCACGGATACCCTGGAGTGTTCACATGATAGGGGCAAGTGATCTTCTCAATATCCTTGCTTTCCCCCAGTTACTGAGCCCTGAGCCCTCCAGGTTGCTTTGCAACACAGAAACATGCTCGCAGAATGTAAGCACCACGTAACTCACTCTGAAACGTTACCCAGCTTGGTGAACATCAGCATTTGGACATCAGTCGCACATCTGCTCGCTGTAATGCACCCTTCCAGAGAGGCACGCGGTACAAAGAGGCCCAGCACAGACTGCCCTCCCTTCCTTCTCATGGGCCACCATTCTGTGCAACCCCTGGGGAGGATCTCCTCCCCAGTGAACCGGGTTGGGTGGTCCAGGAGAACAAGGGCACTTCTCCGCTATCACAGCATCCCTTCAGAAATAGCAGGCACAAGCAAAGAACCGCAGACAGAGGGGCGGGGGAAGGAGGGCAGGAAGCAGCAGTAGAAGAGCCTCTTTGTTAGAAGATATGATGGTAGGCACCGGGGTTTCCCCCAGAGCTGCAGACCTACCTTTGAAACCTGCTGCTGCCTGTGAGGCCTGGCCCACACCCCCTAGGCAAGCCAGCTCACACACGCATGGAGGAAGGGAGAGAGGAGGACATCTATTTACCCAAGCTCAAGGTCTCGTCAGCGATCAATAACCTGATGCCATGTCCCTTCAGCTCGTCCTTTGTCCTGCACTGTTCTGCCGCGATGGGTCAGCACACCCCATGCAATGGCTTTTTTCTTTTCTGAAATGGAGGTTTTGGAGGCTTGCAGGGTGAGAAGATCCACAGGCTGAGCAGGGGGAGCCTGGAAAAAGTCAGGGTAGGAGCCCCTCCAGCTGTGCAGAGAAGGCTGGTGCAGATAGCTTACGTTGTCCTCCTCAGGGGACAAGAAGTTGCTGAGCAACTGATGTGTTTCTTAGCTACCCTCCTTGGTCCCATTGGAGGGAGAGGCAAAATGCAGGGTGTGTGCTCCCCAGCACAAAGATGGAGCAGATGCTGGCCGGCAGGTGTAGACCGCTTGAAGGAGGGAAGATGGCAGTAGACAGTGGGTCCAGTTACCACAGTGGTCATGCAGATGAAAGCAAAGAACAGCGTCTCTCAGTCCCCACCTGCAAGACTCCCTCTGGTCTTCTTGTGCTTCTTGCTGCCCAGTCTCCTGATGCTGGGCTCCCTGCACTCCACTGCACCACAACTCACTCCTCCCTGCAGCATCTGCTTTTCTTCTAGCCCCAGGTCCTCCTCACCTACCTTGCCTGCACCACCTTCTGCTTACAGCCCCGCAGCTCTGTACGTGCCCCTTTGTCTTTCACAAAAAGCAGCAGCGCTCCAGCTAGAGCAGAGTAAATAGAGTTATTCTGTCAATAAATGGTGAGGGGGGGGGAGCTGGGGACATGGATGACTTTTGACCTGGGGCTGAGCTCCAGCCAGTGGCATTGACCTGGGGCTGAGCTCATTTGGGCCAGGGCTCATTTGGGCTCATTTTGGCAGCTGGGCAGGGATAGCTGTTTTCAGCTCTGCCACTGGTTCAGGTTTAGTCTCGGACTTCATGAAGACCAAAAGCCATTGCTGTAGTTGCCTTGTGGTGGATTCTAGCAGATAAACGCTATATGTGGATGAAAAGCCGCAGCGTTTGACTGGGAGTGGGTCAGTGTGGTTATCCTGACTAACTCATTGCTGTACATATGGGAAACTAAGGCATGCAATGACAATAAGAAATGCTTTCAGAACTGCTCGAGAGATTTAAGAGACCAGATTTCACTTCTTAAAGTTACTTTCAGCCAAAATTTCCCCAGATAACTGGGGTCTAGCTGCGTCTTTAGGCATACATGTGTATTTGTATGGCTTTCCAAAGCTTACGCTACGGGGGCTTGCCGCAGTGGGTCAGAACCCAGCTGAGGGTATTTCCCGATGCCAGAGACCTTACTTTTTGTATCCATCTTTCCTGGAAAGAAGCATTCTCCTTCTCTGGTGTTTTCAGCAGAATAAAAAGTATAGAATCTAAATCTGATCTATCTAAGCAAGCATACCACATGTATCACTGCAGGTTTTTGAATCAACCAAGGACCCAAAACCTTGATCAGATTTGACTTCGCATGAATTCCTTTGCTGCAAGTACCCTTTACTTTCCGCTTCTCCACCGTAAAAAAAAGGAAGGGATGTGGGAGGAGGCTGACAATGATGTTGCCTATTTATGAACAAAGTATCTCGGGAAGAGGGAGATGAGAGATGTGACAGCTATCTTTGCTGTCTCTTGGCTTAAGATAAAGAGAGGGCTCGTGTCTGTGGCTGTTAGCTCAATATTTTCCACACAGTACTGGTGTTCAGCTTTGGTTTGCCTCTAGTACCGATGGACAACATTGTAGCATCTTTCTGTGGTTTTGCGAACCACGCACTGTGCATTCGCATCTGCTTGAGAGGGGACTGCTCCCCATGTGACATTTCCAAAGAGGTCTTGGGGACCCAGCAGAGAAAGGGCCCCATTTCACTGAGACTGTTCATATTCACAACCTGGGTTACTCACGTACGAGACCACATGATCTTGTCTTCCTGGAAGAAAAGTCCGGTTATCACCAGATCTGATGTTGAGCACTTCCTGCCGCAGTGTGTCACACATTCACACCCAGCGTGGCTGCGAACGCAGTGCTAACAGCTTGCCAGCTCGAAAGCTGTCAGCATTTTCACAAGGCGGGGGAAATACCGAACCAGCAAGATGGTCCTCAGGGGCTTGCAGCAGGGTCATTTCCAACTCTGCTTTCTGTTTTAGCTGGCTGAGTCCCTTGGGGAAGGGAGTAGGAAGGAGGGCTAAAGGTATATTGGTCCAAGCAAAGCTTTGCCTATTCCCCTATTTAGAAAAGTTGTTAATCCTTTTCCCCCACCCCGAAGGACAGAAAAACACTGTAGATTCCTTAATATTTCTTTTATTTATGAAAAAGCAAAATCTTCCTTTTGTACTTATCCTAGCAGCAAGAACAATTGAGAAGCTTATGAAGATCTACATTGGGACAGGATAACCATCAGTACAGCTAGGATCCTTGGCCCATGTAAGATAGGAAATTGCCCATCAGGAGCAAGGGATTCAGTGTCTCTTTGAAGTCCATCTGGGAAGATTCTCAAAGTACAGCAAACAGCTGGGCAAGCCTTGTGCTTTCTTATCTGGGAAGCTGTGGGGTCTTCTTCACCTGCTGTCTCACGGAGACAACGGAGCAGTCCACATCTTGATGCAGGTGGTGAAGAAGCGGATGAGAGGAGAGGTATAGCTCCCCCAGCCTCTCAGCTGCAGGCAGGCTCAGCTGCTTTGAGCAGCTCTTTTGAGGTGAAATCCAAGCCAGTGGGTGACCCCATAGCTGGGACTCATAATGACATTCAGGCTGCACAACACAAGGTCAAATAACAGTGTGGGACGGGGACAAAGGGGAAGCTCGAAGCTTGTACAGATAGAGGTAGGGAAGAATTAGTTCTGGGTGATACTCACAGGGGTGACAGAAGTACCAACAAGTTTGATATTCTTGACCTTTTTGATATAAAAACTCTTAGAAGAAAGATCTTTAGCACGGGGGTGGCATTTTCCTACTGCTGAATGGTCCAGAAATATGGCAAGAAAGCAGACAGACAGTACAGGTGTTGAATGCAGGGATGGATGTAACCAGAACAGCTTGTCTTCCTTTGCCTTGGCAGTTTTCTTCTGTGGTGTGCTGCTTTTTCTCAACCCAGATCAGAAATGCAGAGGAAAAAGAAAAAAAAAAAAGTAGTCTCTGCTATCCCCATTCTTTGTGAGTGGATTGAGGTTTTCTTTTCAGCAAAGGTGTTGATTCGTGTGTTAGTTTTCTGGGTTCATTCACCACATCTTTGCTGCTAATTAGGCAATGGTTTCCCTTGAGCAATGGAAGGAATGGGCACCACCGTTGCGATGTTTTCCACTAATACAGGATGTGGGATGAACTATTCTGCAATCAGCTTATCGTAGTCAAATAACTGTATTTTGCCAGCAGGGCAGAGAGGCTTTCGATTTCATGAAAAATATTGCAGCAAGAATGGGAAACTGTGCGTTCTTTTTACTGCCATCATCAGACCTAGAGGAAAGAAGCAGGGGGGAGGGGATTTCCCCAGTATTTTTAACCCAATAATGGGGATTTCTTTTACACTGCACTGCTTAGACAGCTGACACAGTTATGGCTCCGAGCCGACCTTAGAGACTTGAGTCTAAAGCTGGACTGAGTGGCTCAGAATGTAATCTCTGATTAAAACCTGAAGTGGGCACATCACAGAAAAAATTACACCCTTGGTCAGTCAGGAGGAGATGTCTTCATCCATTTCATCATCAACCCCAGCGCTGACTGACAGTGCTACTGTCCCTTGTACAAAATCTCATATCTACCTCTTCAGGCATTTCTCCCTCCCATTAGAGGTTTTTAGGCTGGGATGAGGCAAATGGATCATGTGCCTACTCAGCCTCAAAGCTGAGTGTTATTTTACACCAAGATGCAGAGCATGGAAGTGCTGGCACAGCCTCCCACTGGGAGCTGGGAAGGAAAAAGCAAGCTGGTGAGGTTTGGGGTGTCTCTTGAGCAGTGTGGAAATGGGCTTCTATGCCATCGGATCCAGTAATAGCAGAGAAACAGGTTCAGTTATGAAAGTGAGCCCTTATTGGCCTGTATGGCTAAGAATCAAGATTCTATGTCTTCATTGGCTGTGTAGCCACTGAACAGCTTTAATGTGCCTTTATCATTCTCTGTGTGTTGCTTTAAGGTCCACTAGCCCAGTGGTCTGTTTCACTAACGCTTTACCTTGGGAACCAGTGCTACCCATGTAGCCATCCATGAATTTATACCTTGTCCATCCTATCCCTTTTCTGGTTTTGCAGTCCTCTAGAGTAACTGTTCTCCAGCTTCATTAAAGAACAGCCCCAATGGGTTTGATGCTGAAGTCACGTTCATGTCCTGAATAGAAAAACTGTCCACCTAGCCTTCCCTGCAGAGAAGGCCTTTCCCACATGTGGGTTTCCTCCAGGCAGATCCTAGAAAGAGCAATGGCTGTACTGGCTTTGGAGGTCCCTCAGAGAAAGGTAGGCACCAGTGTTTGGGACCTGGCTGGAGAAGGCTGTTCTGCATGGATCCTCATCCTGGGTTTGCCTTAGAGGTGGAGGATGAGAGAAAGAAGAGGTAGCATGTGCTTCTGGTGTACAGGGGTCAATCGTAGGGCCTGCCCTCCCACTCCCCTCTGTTACATTGATAGTATTGCTGTCATGGAGGTCCAGTGGGTCAGGAAAGTCAGCGTCTAGCTGGCACAGGGCCTCAGCAGGTTGTAAAGCTGCTTTGTCCATCACCTTATCATCCTGTTTCAGAACTGGTGTTGGTGAGGTGCCTTCACTTGACTGGAGAGCCCCAGAAATAGCCATGGCCTGCTGGGCTTCACCTTCTGTCTCTTCCACGAAGGAGCTGTTTTGGAAGCCCTGGGTCTCCTTGATACAGTGAAGGAAGTTGTGGGACAACACAGGCATGTCCTCTGCCAGTGTGCAGAGGTCTGGAGAGGGGAGAGCATGGTAAGACTCGCCATCCTTGCTGCCACTGCCCTCCTGGGTGAAAGGCTCATAGGTGAAATAGACCTGACAGGGCTCAATCTCAAAGGAGCTGGGAAGGTGGAAGAAGAAGTAGCCTTGGTTGGTGAAGCAGCTGGATACAGAGTGCCCACTGGTTTCTAAGGGTGGATCAACAGTCAGGGTTCCCTTGGAAAGTAGAAACTGGGATTCCTGGTCATTCTTTTGCATCACCTCGAGCATGGAGATCTCTGGGGTTGTGCTGTTCACACAATAGGAAGATGTGGAGAATGGGGAGGAGAGCCATTTCTGATGGGGAAGAAACACAGGAGACAGACTGTTATGCCCGAAGTATAACACTCAGTGAGGAACCAAAGGTTTCTTTTCCTGAGTGCCCACAGCAATCAAGTGACCTTTTCTCTGTCCAAGCAAGAATTGCGGGAGGTGGTGGGAAGGGAAATTCACATTCATGATATCTCATCTGCAGGATTTTCAGAGAGAGTATATCTTTCTGTCACTTTGAAATCAAGAGCAGATCTTGCAAGCCTATGTTTTGAGATTTTTGGAGAGGGGAACAGAGGATGGAGGATTAAAGTGAAAGGAAGAAAAAAAATTACAAGACCTTAAGATGAAGTGAAGGTGGAAACATGAAAAGCAGTACTGAGATGCAGCTCATGCAATCTATTCCTAGGTGCTGAACCAGGTTTTGATACATCTGCATGGCCCTATGTGGATTTCTTGTCTAAAGTGCTCTTCCAGGCCCCCGGGCCTAGATTTCCACAATCACCATGAGTGACATCCTGCAGTGCATCATTATACTTAAAAATAAACTGGTTTTGGTAACATCCAACTTCATTGCCTTTATGGCCAGTAAAGTGTTTTTTTCTAGTTCTTTCTGCACTGAGAAAGTGTCTTCAGTGCCTGCTGCACACCCCCACCCCCCTACTCCACACTCTTTCTCTGTAGTTTAAGCTTTCTAAGGCTTTTTGCACTTAGGCTTTTCCGAAGCTTTGCTGTCCTCTGGACCCTCTTCAGTTTGTTTCCACCCTTCTTAAAGCAAGATGCCCCTTGGGATCACCTCCCACGTCTTGCATCTGACATTCCCTTTAATACTGCACAGAGTGGTAATTGTCTCCTTGCAGCTGCCCATACAGGGGAAGGGAGAAAGTGGGGGTGGAGAAAGAAAGGAAAGAGACAACAAGAATGCAGAAAACAGCTAAGTGCCATCCAGTGTGATGGCAATTCACATTAGGAGCAGAGAAAAGGCTCGCAGCCAGGAGGAGGGGATCACAGCAGGACATCTGGGGAAGAGCTGGGCAGCCTAGGGCAGGCAGGGAGGGACCAAAGTGGGATGCAAGGGGATCTGAGAGGCCAAGCTCCCTCTCGCAGGTCCCGTGTTTTCTCTCAGGCTCCCCGTTAGGGCAGCAGGGTGCTGAGGTTTGCGTGGTTTGCTGTTTCTCGGTTCTGTAATTAGAGATGCCTCAGCCGAGTGTCGGGTTTTAGAAGGTCAGAAAATAAAACTTAAGGGGAGAACCCAGCAGCTGGTGCTACAGGCACGTGTCATGTGTGCACATGTAGATCTGGCAACTGTGTGTCTGTCCCGGGCATGTGCAGCTGGGCCCTCCTTTCCCTCATTTCTCCCTCATAACCACTTGGCTCCATCCCCAGCCCCATACCTGAATGTCACCTCCGTGAACTGAAACGAGTGGGGGAAAGAACTTCTCAGGGTCTGGGATGTGAATCTTCAGGATCTTCTTAAACCTTGAGAAAAGAAAATGAGAAGGAGGAATGAAGCAGGGCCTGATCCTGACCGTTCTGGCACTGTGGTGGGGGTAGGAGAGAGCATCGCAGCTCATGGGTACTACCCTGGTGTGGGGGAGAAGTAAAGTAAGAACAAGCCTGAGTGCTCGCCTTAAGTGGCTTGAAATGCAGTAGCTGAGGGATGAGAGATACGGAGATGAGGCAGTCAAACCCGGCATTGAAAAATACACTCCCCTCGGCCTTTTCCCTGGGGAAGCACAACCAACCAACAGTTCACTGGTTTCTTTGGTTTCTTTCACTGGTGGCCTTGGCTAGTCCTCTCCACCTGCCCCCCTCCATTCCTGCCCTGATGACTAGCTTGGAAAGTCTCCCTTGTTTCCAAGGTCCAGCTGCTGCGAGTTGCTCCCTCTTTGCTTTGCTGTCACCACAATGACTCAGAGGACCACATGGCCTGAATCGGACCATCACTGGCAAAGCTGTGCCACAGCTGTCCATCCTGTTAGCAGAACACTGCATGGTATAGCTAGGACACACTGGCTGTGCAAGCTATCTGAGCACACCTTGTGTCCACCCAGTGGCCTCTACTCTATGGAACCAGTGTGTTGTCATCCTGAGGCAGCATGAAGTGATCTAATCTGCTCCTCAGTCCCTCAGAGATGTCGGCTGATCCTGTCAGCTCTTTGCTAAAGCTTTGCTGTGGGATGTTCTGAGGAAAGACCCTCCTGACCTCTGGAGGCAATCAGTGTGCTCTCTGAAGCATCAGAATTTGCTAGTCCTTGAATATAAACTACCTTACATCACTGCAGATGCTATTTTTATTCATGCATGTCTAATCCTCCTTGGATCTTACCTCAGCATTATGCTCTATCCAATTCCCCCAGGTTAATTATACTCTGTGGAGAAAGGAGGCTTTTTTATCTCTCTCTGTTCCATATAGCTAACATTTCCTCACCTTTGTGTTATGACTCAAGGTAAAACACAGTGACCAGTGACTTTCTCAGTATCCATCTTCCTTCAATATGCTTCTCCTTCTCTCCTTACAGAGAAGCCACCCCAGCCTCTGCTGCCTCATCCTTGAGAACATTTCTCCCTGCTGTGAACATCAGCACCCTGCCTCTCTGTCCCTGTCCTGAGATGAGAAAAAGTGAGGCCATTTCTAACCTCACCATGTTGACAGGTCACTCTCCGTATTATTGCACGGGGTGATCTTGTGAGCCACTTTCAGTCCTGAATAAAAGCAGTGTCTGGGTAGAAACACTGGCAAAGAGATCTTTAAAGCATCATGTAGATGTTTACCAAGCATGTGGTGAGACACTTCAGGACTGCGCAGACCAGGGAGAGGAAGAATTGTACTCCTCACTCAGGAGTTTTGCCTACAGACCAAATGTCTCTACATCCTGTCTGAGCTCTTGCTGGAGTGTTTAAATAAGTGACAAGGTACCGGTACCTAGGCTTGCTTGGTCTTCTGTACTAAGGCAGCGCTCAACCCACTGACCTGCTTTTTAAGAGGCAATTTTGGTGCATCCCTGCCAGGGAACAGCACTTTAACCCCTGGGCAACAGAAGTGCTGAGGCAGCAGTTTTTAATTCAGCCAGGGCACAGCACTAGGTCACAGGAGTGGTGATATATCTCTCCAGACAAATGTCGGCCTCAAGAGGTTGGGCTATAAACCATATTTTTAAGTCACCCTTTATCCTGAGTAATGCCAAGTGAAAAATAACCCTGGTTTTGAGAAGACACACAAGATACAGGAGAGGAACAGAGAGGAAAACTTGATTCTCATTTACCATTTCAGGGTCCGTAAGTTAATAAGGAAGGCGGTCCCAATGATCACAAAGACGCAAGTGCTCACTATAATAGCTGGCAAGAATGGCCGGGATGTTTCTGCAAGATGAGAGAGAAGGAGGGAGTTGCTGTGAAAATTTAGCCAGGATTCTGGAGGTAGGAGCTGCATCCCTCCCATGGCTGTTCAAGCTGATCAAAGGGGGCCTTTATTATAATTTTATATAATATAATATATAATATTATATAAAATTATAATATACAGGTCAGATAAATGAGTTCTGCTGTGTTCTGTAGGATGCCTTTGAGCTGAGATGGGTTTCAGAGTCTATTTGGCATGGCTTAATAGATAATTTGTGCTGGACAGCTTGAACTTCCTGTTCATGACAGCACCACAGCTGAGGGTTGTCACAGGTGAGGTGCCACAGTCTACTGGTTGAAGTGTCCATCAACCTGTCTGGTTTGTTGCAAAGGAAAGCAGGGAGTCCTAAAATCAGTATAAGTGGGGTTGGGCACTTGAAACACCATTATCAGTCAGTGAGAGAGATAGAGCAGTCATGGGGTTCATGGATCTTTGATAAGGCAGGAGGACCAAGGATGGAGAAGGTTAGAGGTCAAGGGGCTGGCTTCTTTCTTTAGAGAGGTGTAGGAAAGCTTTAGGAGGCTAGGAAGTTATAGTTTTCCATCACATGATGATTTTAGTACTTTGGATTGTAGAGTTAGGAGAAAGGGACTGAGTTCCCACATTGCCAGTGCTGCCAGCACTCCTCAGGCTAGTCTGGCATTATCTCAAACTTTTCTTAATCTGTCTCTTTCACACACATCTCCCCAGTGGACTTTTGCTTGCTCTTGCTATTCTGGTGCCTATCTCCTCTGCCTGCTACCCCCCATCTCCCTCTATCCCTAGGACCCCTTGGTCTGGGCCTGCAGAGCTCCTCTGGAGTAGTTGTGAGGAAGCAGAGAAAAATAAAATAAGGAGGAGACATTTTTAGGACATTCTTTCTTTGCCTGTCCTTGAGATGCTACTCAGATCACTTTGTCTCCTCTTCCTCTGGTACTCTGGTTATCTTTGGGTCTTGGTTGCTATGACAACTGGTTGCGGCCGTATCCTATTGTTGACATCATACGCTGTCAGAATTTAATCGCCACAGCAACACAGTGCCCTTTCTAAACATAGCTCCTCTGTTTATACCAGCACCAGGCACAACAGGGAGGGTCTGAGCAGGGGCAGAGTGGGAGCGACATGAGGAGGAATAACCTCTATCTGCTTATTTTTCAGAAAAGAAGTTACAGAGACCATAGCCAATGACTCAGCGAAGAGACTTGCTCAGGGCATTATCTTTCAAGGCTGGAGGTGTCCTCCGTGCTGTGGTTCATGGTAAAGACTGATGCAAGTCTCAGCAGACCTTTTTGGAAGAGACTTACATGCATGTAAGTCTCTTTCATTCTCCGTGAGACTTTGCTTCCTAGGCTCAGGTCTCCTTTGGTTCAAGATCCGAGTGCTCTGTTTCACTGCATTTCACTGATCAATGGCTCCAATGAACTTTAGAAATTTAGGCCATTTTAGAAAGCTGGATTTATGTTCCTAGGTCACAGGAGCACCTGGGAAAATGCCAGACCTGGCCCACTGCTTCTGCAGGTCAGACGTCTGGCCTTACTGCTCTGGGGAAGCAGTCCCTGATTTACATCTTGTGGATTTTGCCTGGCTTCTGGAAGTCAGAAGGGCTCTTTTGGGGTAAGGGGGTCTTTGCCTTTAAGGCCTGTTGAGCCAGCCTGACCTAACAGATTAGGAGGGACAGATCATTTCCAACCTTTCTATTGCTCTTTGATTAAAACAATCCTCCCTATGCATCTTCCTCCAGCTTCTCAGCCTGCTTGGCCCTTCTATTTTGTTTTCCCTGAGTGCCTTTTTTCCCCTCCAAGCCAGACTGCCTGACTCTGATCCTTACGGTCAGCATGTGTCCTCCACAGTATCGTCTTGCTCCAGTCGCTCCACACGCCTTTGCAGGTACCTGAGGCCCTCCTCGGCCTTGCACGGACAGCTGCCTCGTATTTCAGGTCAGGGGATAGGCTCTCAAAGACCACCCACATCTGGTCCTGTGCAATGGTGAAGCTCCTGGCCTCCTGGGAGTACGGCAAAATTACAGCATCATCAACACCCTGGCTTACAGCTTCACGTACCCATCTCTTCCAGTGCCCTCAGAGAGGACCTGTCTCAGATCCCTACACCTTGTGCGCTGCTTGTTCACCCTGGAGGACAAGTCTTTGCTTTGCCTTTTTCATCCCTTTCAGGTCTGTCCTGGAGCTATCTGGATTTCTTTGTGACAGCACTAAGTAAAATAAGATTCCCATCTGCCTCCATGTCATCACCAAACACTGGCAGCAGATGACACAGATAAGAGGGTGGGAGGTGTCATCTGCTCTCCAGCTTCATCAAAACTGGTTTCGTCCTGAGGGGAGGCCCAGGAGCAAGTCCTGGGTGACATAGAGAAGACCAGGATTCGTATGGTGACAGGTCCCAGTGTCCCACCCTGTACTCACCTCCCAGGACTGACTCGTGGTTCGGTACCGCACTTCGTATTCCCGGTACCCATCCAAATAGTGAGAGGAAATATTCAGGCTCCATGTTAAGTTGTAGGTGTTTTCAGTTTTGCTAACCAGCTGAAGATCTCCCGGGGGCCTCAGCTTTACTGGAAAGAGAGAAGGAGCAGGGCTGATACCTCCGCATTGTCTGTCCATAACAGGGCTCCACCGCAAACCCCATTGCAGCAGGGCTGGTGTCTTGGCTGTGCTCGCAGACTCCAGCCAGCCACAGCCACGTGAGATGGTTAGTGAGTTCCCCCTCTCTGTTCCTCCTTCTTCCGCACTGTCACTGAAGGCAAAAGGCCTGTTGTGTCTGGACTACGCTAAAGGCAGCTCCTCCTGTGAGCCTGTGAGTGAGGCCCCTGCAGTCAGTGTGATCAATCCCACATGGCCATGCATCCTATCTTGTAGGGGTGATCCACAAGGCAATTGTACAGGCAGGAATGGAGCACGGTTAGGGTGACAGCTGCTTCCCAGGTGCTCTATCAGAGAGCTACAGCCACAGAGGATGGAGTTACACAGACCCTCTGGGCTGATCCTTCCCAACCCCTGACTCCAGCCATGCCTTCCTATGCCTCACCTTGCAGCAGCTCTATTGGACCTCTCCTCGAGCCAGGTACACTCACACAACCAGCAAAAAAAATGACTAAAGCAGATGTTTTTCTGCTGGATTAGTGAGTTGAATCCTTTCAGCAAAGACTGATGCATGCCAAAGCTGGCTTAAAGGAGGGTGGAAGCACATATCTGGTAAGAGGGGCAGGGGAAGAGCAGCAAGACTTTCCCTCCTTCTTGCAGCATGCATTTTTCAGGAGGACAGCTGCAATTGCCTGTTTGAAGCCAGAACTCCTAGTGCAAAGCACTCTCATTCAACAGTGTCCCACATACAGGACAGGACAGGACAGGAAGCAGCTGGCATGACATTGCATATTAGAGGTGCAAGTGGCAGGAGTCAACGTGGTTCATCTGTGCTAGTTGAAGTAGAGGACAAGGAAAAGAGACAAGTCTACAATCAGCTATGGGTGTTGCATAGGGGTGGATGGGGAAGAGAAATTAGCTATAATTTCGTAGGGAAGCTTCAGAGACTGCAAGACAGATGAGTACTCACTATTTGCAAGTGGACTGAAATCCTCTATTCGCACAGGTGTAGACCTATTCTCTCCAATCTGGCAATGGACAGACATGGTAAGACGATCTGCAGTGGTGAAGCATTGAGTCTGCAAGGAAAATTTACCATTAGTGACACTGAAGCCTCATCAATAAGCATTCATATTTCTAAGCATTGCCTACGTATAAGAGGTTTAGGAATACTTGACAGTAAATATGGATGATATTTGTGGCTGAAAGGCATAAGCCTCAGTGGTCAGTGAGGAACCAAAGATTTATACTTGATGTAGTGCGAATTTTTTTGTTCGTTGGTGAGAAGGGCACAAAATATTGTGATATGCTAGCTTGCTAGGATTGCTGTATGTGCTGACTAAGCAGGAAAAAAGTTACTTTCCAAGACTGACATTTATTGAGAAAAAATATTTTTACTAAAACATTTTGTGTTCATTGGTAAGATTGAGACAACATTAGTATTAAATACTACTCTTGAAATGCAATGATACTAAAGGGCCACATACATCATACAGTATTAGATAAGCAATAGGGAAATTAGCTTGATTAGAAAGAAAAGATTTTGGAGCTGTTTACCAACCCTGCAATTTGTCTTTGCACATGATGTGCAAATGTAAGAAAGCTTGGCTGTCGTTAGAACTGGTTGTGACTTTATCAATAAGGAGAATTAGCTCATATTTGGGTAGGCTTTTTTCTGAAAACACAAGGACTACAGTAATTCTAGATATGACTGAAGGAAGTACATAATGAGTCTAAAAAAGACTGGTTTAAATAAAGAATAATAGCTAGAGGATTTGCATCACCATTAGCTCCACTGATGTGTTGCTGTTGCATCTTGCATTTGACACATCTAACCAGGCTTCACAGTAGTTAATGATCTGGAAAATGGTACTGATCTCTCTGAGGAAAATGAGGTCAAGAGGTGACCTCAGAGCTGGTGGTGATGTCCATCCCTCCTCAGAGGAAGGGATTAGGACCAAACCCAGGTAACTGAGACATGGGACACTGCATGTGATCTGTCTGTCCTGCACCTCTTCTGCATGTGTCAGGACATCGTGGCTTAGCTCACAATGAAGCCAATCCTCCCAGCAGGGGAACCCACAAGGGCGATGCATTATCAACAACACACAACTTCAAGCCCAACCCCAGAACTGGAGACAGGGATTAGGTGTCACACTGTTTATACATGCAAAATCCACCTACAAATCCTTTCCACCTTGTCATTAGCCAGGACATCCCACATGAATTACTCACATTACTGTTTTTGCTGAAGGTCTTGATGCATCTCCTCAGTCCTGTCATGTGTTCTGCCTTGGGTAATTCACAGTGCTCCTTGAATTTTTCAGGAAAGGGAAATAACCTGGGTTTTAAGCAAGAGAACTCCAGTGAGGTGGGGAGGCTTTTTTGTGTTTAGTCAAACTTTATGTAACACTAAAGGCCTTTTGAAGCATTTGCATCCTACAATATTTGCTGAACAGGTTACAGCAAGGATGTAATCCCACTTTCTCTCCCCACTGCATCACTCAGACAAATTTTATGTGCTGGCGCATGAAGAGTCAATGCATCCCAGTTATTTCAAGCCAAAGATAACAGTAGGATTCCAGTTTCCAAGTCTTCACAAAACCCTCTTGCTACCTCCTCTGCTTCCTGTTGATATCAGAGGGCACGCAGAACGCAAACACACCTGCTGCCCACAACTGCGCCAACGTGGCCCTGGAAGACAGGTGCCTGTTTCAGCCCCTCTAGGGTTTACAGATCTCCTTCAAGCATCTGACAGTCCTGTAGGATCTCAGATACCGAGTGAGACCTATCTTCTGAACCAGGTCACATCCCAGTCAGTCAGAACCGTACATCACACTTGGCAGCACTACTCCATAACCTCTCTTCTGCTCTGACAAACGTGGCTGGACAGCCTGAGCTGAGCTATGGCACAGGGGGTGACAGGGTGGGAGAGCATCCGTGGGCTTGCAGCTGAGGGGGTATCAGACTGAACTCCCTGCACCAGCTGTAAGGTCAGATCAAGCCTGGGACTTGCTGATGGTGGGGAGAGGTGGTGCCCTAGAGCCCTGATCAAGCAATGGCACAGTTCCAAATCCAGTAAAAATTCCAGCCCCAGTCTCTATGACAGTCATGAGCAACCCACCCCCTGCCAGGATCACACTGAGCCTCTCCTTATGACAGGCACCCAGGAAAGCCCTGGGGTAGGCTGGTAGGTCAGTAAGACTCTTGGCTGAAGATGTCATACTTGGAGACCACAGAGACCCAGCCAGCCCCCACTGCGGTGCCGGGCACACACATACCCCTCTGCTGAGAGACGTGTGGGAGGGGAAAACATCATGAACTGAGAGAGATGAACGGTACAGGGGAGACAAGGGGAACAATATTTTCCTTCATTTATTGTTACTCAGGGTGCAACATCCCAGCTCATCCTGGCAATGGGCAAATGGCCCCTGTATAACTTTAATTCCACCCTCCTCCACCCCCATCTCTATACATCCTCCTTTTCCATTGAAAATGCCTTTCAGTCCAGAGGGTGGCTACCAAGGAAGAGGGATTTTTTTGGAAAATGAGGCACAGACAGAGCTATGGAGCTGGAAGATGGGCTGTGCTAGACAGTTTGGGACCATCAGATGAAAAACACTGAGCAGTGGCCAGCATCTCAGCCCACACGGATTTAGAGACAGAGTTCAAGACAAAGTCCCTCAGCTCTGTGACTCCACTACACATGGCCTGGGGAGGGGGAGCCTACATTTTTGTTAAGTGGTAAACTGTCCAGGACACTTGTCATTCAAAGCATTGGCTTTCCTCAGCCTCTCCAATTACCCACCTGTCACAAAAAGCTAACTTTGATAAAATCTCCAGCTGGCATGGTGCTTCAACCAGGTCCCTGCCTGGGCTCCAGTCGCAGAAGAGAGCCGCCCGCGAGTCATACCAACAAGTTAGGCTGGAGGCACCTGCCAGCAGAGAAGAGACGGACAGCAACGTGGCTGAATTAGCAATGATGTGTGGCATTCACCATCATCCCAGACAATTCTGCCCCATCCCAAACTACAGACTGACTCTTCTGCTGGATAACTCTCTCCAAGTAAGAAAGGCAGAGCCGCTCAGTTCTCTATGTCCTTGGAGGTTGATGTGCTCATAAGAGACCTTTAACTATTGCAGCCTCCTCTCACCTTATGTTACAACATGAGCATTGCACAGCAACATACCATGGCACATGCACTCCTCTGGCTGACCCCCCTCCCTGCTTGCCCAGCTGGCACAGGTGAAGGGGATCATTTCTTACCTTGTGCCGAGTCTGATGCCAGCGAGAGAGGCATGAGGCTGAACAGCCAGAGGTGACACAGAAGCAGCAAAGAGGGCTTCATCTGTACTGATGACACACTGAAAGAGAGAAGATGCCCCCCCCAACATAGCTCAGCAATGCAAATTAGGAAGATGACATCTCAGAGGAGGTAACCACTGTCCTACGGCAGGGCTCAAAGCCAGTACCAATATTCCACACCGGAGTCTCTGCTTTTTCCTCAGCACCTCATTGTTTTCCTGCCTCGAGTTCTTTGCTCAGCACTGAAACTGCGGTGCAGCACAGATAGGCTGTTTGCAGGAGTAATGCCTTCTGGAAATGTGTGTGTGAGTGCAGAGCTTTCCGTGTGTGTTGTTTCAGGCTCCTTGCTGACTCAGGTAGAGAGTGCTGCCTTGGGTGCACACGGCTTGTGCTTTGAAGAGCTTCTTTTTTTGGTAAGCCCTAGGGCTGGACTAACGAGGTGCTTGCTGAGTAAGAGGGGTCTCTGGCTGCAACTGACAAAAGTTAGCTGCAGAGCTCATGGCTTAGGAGGTAGATTTTGAATGGCTTGTTTGGGACGGGGGGGAAATCAGGGAGAAGAAGGAGTTTACTAGGTTCTGGAAAGTTAAGGTTTTACCATATCACAAAATATTACACAGTCACACACAAACCATGCACCATCCTCTCCAAGTAGACCCTGCACTGCCTTGGAAGGAGCTGTGCTTTTAGGTGTAGCAGAAAATTTGGGCTTTGTAATTAGCAAACTCTGCAGCACCCTTCGTCCACCTGTGGCACCCAGGGAGACTCCTTGTCTTACAAAGCCTATACAGCCATGCTCCATATTGGACGGACTGGGCTTACGGGCTTCTCATCCAAGCCTCTCCCTCTCCCCATCCACCTGGACACCCACTCGAGGTCTGTTCCTGCTCACAGGAGAAGGGATGACCCTCACCTCTTACCTGGACCCCAGGCAGAGCTGGGCAAAACAAGACAGAGTCCTGCTGGACCTTGCTGGGACTACCAGGGGAGCGGGAAGTTTATAAGGGTTTATAAAGGGCTGGCATGAGGCATAATGTTGATTCCCATTGTGATGAAAGATTAGGTTCAGAGAAAGAAAAACATGATGACAACACATAAACAGACAAAGAGGAGAGAAAGAGAGAGAAAGAAAGCAGGCAGTGTGGTTGTGAGATACAGGGTATGATTTGAGAGGACTGTGGAGAGACAGAGAGATAAATAAGTGCTCAGCCCTCCCCAACGGCGAGATTCAGTTTGTCAGACTGAAACTCCTTCCAAGACGCTTTTCAGATCAGCCACCCCCATGTGGGAGACAGCTGGCATCACCCCCTTTACCTTCCAGTGCCAGGCACCCGGCGCTCCAGACGAAGGGAGTCCCTGGGGACCGAGTCGTGGGGTTGGATGTAAGCAGGTGTTGGACGTCAAACGGTGAGGGGAACAGGGAGGGGGGAAACGGAGAGGGATGGAGAGGGATATCCTAGTTCAATGCATGTCCAGCCATCAGCCAGCGCTGCTGGAGGGACAGAGGTGCCTCCCAGCCCGGCAGTTCTGCTGCGGAGCTGTTCCTCTCGTACGCGCGTGGTCTCTCTTGGTCTTCTCCCTCTCACCTTTGCACAGGAAGCTGCCGCTTGCTTGCCTTGTCAGACTGAGACGAGGCCCTGAAGTATCGAAAAGGCTAGCGAGGCCAAGAATAAAAAGCCCCAAACCACGTCCTACTTCCTGCTGGTAAAGTAATAGGTGCAGAAACAAGGGTGGAGGGATCAGGTGTTAGCTTGCAGTGCTCAGATATACTGGGACCAGTTTGTAACTATTGCTGGGAAGCAAAAGAGAGAGAGAGAAGGACCTGTCCTCTTGGGACAGCAGCGAGAGACCCATAGCTTCCTCTTTCAGACACCCAGACAGACCACTCATATCGCTCTCAGGGTCTACACGTGTGTAGAGATCACTTCGAAACCAGGCAGAGGAGTCAACCTGCAGTAGAAATACGGACCACTTTGTGAAAAATAACTCGAGTCATTGACCTAAGCAACACCAGAATGAAATCAGCCTCCCCACCAGTGCCCCAGTTTCAGAGGATCCATCCTGGGTCAGAGCGGGAGTGGAACGAGGGCAGTGCTGAGTGTGAGCAAGCTTGAGGCACAACCCTCACGCTTGCAGATGGTGTGACACCACAGGAACGCCTATCCTGTGGCCCCCTTACCCAGCCAAGCACCCCACTCGCTCCACAGAAGGAAGAATCACCCCCTCCGACCTGAGCCTCACAGCTAGTCCAGACCGGCAACACTGCCCCGCAATAGCTGCAGTGCCTTTTTGGCACAGCTTGTCCATTCAAGAGACCAAGAAGGATTAAAAAAAAAATGTCCACCTTCTTCCAAAGCTTAATGTGCCCCCACCTTTGCAGATGGATAACCTCTCACAGGCCTTGCCAGGAACGTTTAGTTTTAGGACATCCTTTTGCCACAGGCAGATGCCTTCCCCAGCACACATTGCCCTCACCTCCCAAGTCAAGAGAGCTGCACAAATGCAAATCCACAGCCCGATGGTTGGCCGGTTCATAGATAAGCATGCACATGCATATGCGTCCCCGCACACCTCTTTTCCCATACACAAATACAATTCTCTGAAGTGCAGCACATCACTTTCCTGTCCTTTCTGGACTGCATGAAGATGGCCACTGGTATGGGGCCAGATGAGAATCTCCTTTTATACACACAGTGGTCACCACGCTCTGTGCTCCTCACCTTCCTCTCCTAGAGCAGCGCAAGGCCCAAGCTCAGGTCCAGCAAGCAGGTTTTGCTGACCAAAAGTGGCCAGAGGCTAATCTCAAGTCTCCAGGCAGTTCCTTTTTGAGGACGCTACAAACCTGGAGGATGTGGCCTCCTTTAACAACAAAGGGATCTTGGTTTCAGGTGGTGGAAAAACAGTGTGGGAGGAGGATCAGTTTTTAGTCACAGGCAGTCCAGCCCAGAGACTGGGTCTCAGAAGATATTAGACCTCAAAAAGAAATAGTGTTGGAGCAAAACAGTGATTTGAAGGCATGGGCAGAGCCATTTTGAAGGAGATTGCAATAGTGGATCCTCATGGCCATTTCTGGGAGAGCATTGCAGTTAATCCAGCACCGAGCACTCACTTAGCCAGCAGTCTTGAGTGCAACACCTCTTTCCTCACCACGCACAGCATGGAGCAGGAGTCTGAGAGGTGTCATTTGGATGCTCTTGCTAGTTTTCTGAAGACTCCTGTTATGGCCACCCTTTGTGAGGGCAACTAGGGAATCTGACCAGCCAGCCTCTGTTGAAGAGGAGCAGGGGGGAGGATGGGCTGCGTACTCTCCTGCTCTGGTAATCACTGAGTGTGGTAGTTGCACCTCAGAGGGTCCCACCAGGAAGGAGCTGTAATAGCATGTATCATCAGGGCACAGCCTGCCTTTCCCAGGAACTCTTAAATGAATGCAGCTTCCTCTGGCACAGAAGTCCTTGGCTGAAGCAATGAAGTGCTCTGTGAGTAACTTCTTGGTATCACCAGCTCTGCAGCTGCAATGGAGTATTCATGTTAACCATCATTTTCCCCATTTGTCCTTCAGACTGAGAAATCTGCACCTTGCTTCAGACCACAGATCACTTTGGCGAAGCAAGAGCACAAAGCACCCATTTTTTATTGTCCAGCTTATCGAGGAAAAAAAACCCCACTGATTCCCTTTTTTTTATTTTTTCCTTTTTTTTTTTAATGTGTAAGAATCAGATGAGGTTGCTTGTGCACTGTGGTACCTGAAGTAGTGGAAAAGGAAAACTTAACATGTAGTTAGTCCCTAGAGAAGATGAGTGGCTGCTACAGTTGAAAACAAGGATTTATCTGGTCAGCCAATTCACTGGAGACTTTTTTCAAGATCTGGGTCTCTACAATAGATTCTCATTAAGATTTTTTCATATCTAGTAAGGACTGATGTCACATTGAAGACTTTCCCAATGAGGGTCTTAATGGAGAGCCAGCTCTCCTCTATCCAGCTATCTTTGCTTAACAGTAGTAAGCAAAGGTGCTTAACACCTCTTTGTCAAGTGTGACTGGAATTGACTTTTCCAAGATTGTGAAGGGAGGGGGAATGGTCCAACAGATCAGCTAGCAGACAGCCAAACACCTATGCATGGAGACACAGACTGCCTCAGCATGTTTAATTTCCATTGCAAACATGGTTTAAAATGTACTAAAGCAACAACTGTGTGGCATAAGTAAGAAAGGGTTTCCTGCACAGACATGATACCATGACTGTGTCCAGACCCCATCTGATACAGATAAATACTCTTGCTGTCAGCACAGTTTTCAGACTCGATTGCCCAGGATATCGTGCTACTGAGAATTTGGCACTTTTTATCTCCTTTACACTGACATGGTTAGGAAAGGTGCCATTTGTAAAGTGAGAAGCCAAACAAAACCACACTGTCAGCGACACATGCGAGGTGTTCTTGTGATTACCTTCCTGTCCCCATAACAGTGACTGAGATAGGTGAACTCACTAGCCAGCGTTGTTGTTCAGTGTTAAAGCAGCAGGTAAGAGTGTGGTGTTGGAGGTTTGGTTAAAGGCGTTGTTTGGGCCATATCAGTGTTTCAGGTGCAATGTAAGCTTTAAAAATCCTCAAAGCTGGGACTTATGCACAGGCTCATCTTTTTCCCCTCGAACTACTTTCATTAGAGAAGAGCAGTGCTGCTGAAACTTCTCATTTTCAGTTGCGTGTCCACTGAGCATCTCCGCAGGATGGCAGAGGCGAACAGGAGAGCAGAGAGAGTGAAGAAGTGTGAAGCACAAAAGTGTTGCATGGTGTCAAATTATCCCACGATTCATCAACTCATTAGCTGTCATTAGGCTGGGCACATCCCTTCCCTTGGCTGGCTCTCAGCTGGGACTGGAGTCCCAGGCTAACTGGGAAGCCTTGCCTGTGGTTTACAAACCACTCAGTTCACCAGAGGCGAGCTCAGTGGAGGGCTCAGTAGATCCACCTTGGTGTCCTGTCCTCATGGCGCTCCGGAGGGGAGCAGTGGGAAGTGTGCAGAGCCAGCAGGAGGTAAGGGGATGGGGCAGAGATGCCCAGATGGCCACCGGAGTTTGCTTCCTGACAGGATACACTGTGAAGATCTCTAGACGCTCTGTAGGTTAATTTTGGTACTTTCCAAATAATGTTGTTTTAACTATAACCTTTACATTGAATTTCCTGCCGTTCGTATACGTGCGCTTCTCAAAACTACAACGTTGTTCTACATCTGCTGTTATTTTCCCCTTAAATTGTGGTTCTACTCCGAAAAATGTCTGTAAAAATGGCCCTGTGGGGAACCACTGTCTAGTGTATCAGTGAGCTCTTTATTGAGTTTGTTCACATTACCAGTCTAAAAGAGGCTTTGCTTTGTATCAAAATGGCAACCTTGGGCTGACATTAAAGAGTCAAGCTGTTTTTTTTTCCTCCTGCTCCATCATCCCTAAGGATATTGCTGCTATAGCTTAAACACTGCCCTCAGGTTAATCTCCATCACCGTGTTTAAGTGGAGGGGCATTTAAGCACTGGGGTCAGGTACCACAATGGGGTAACCATGCAGGACAGCAAGCATTAAGCCCACCTACACAGCAGATGATATTTTTGCATTTCTTCCCTTCCAACTTCTGTCCCACAGAGAATGGCCTGATAGATCAACCTGATAAAAAAAGAAGACATCAAATATATGCAGAAATACACAAAATGTTCAAAAGTAGGGATTCCCTAGCCCTGCAGGCTGTGGCAGAACATGGATAAAAGTGGTAGGAGGCTGAAGCATTTGCAGGCACTTTCACCCGCGGCAAGTCTGAGGCCACAGGTGGGAGGGGATGGAAGAGGTGTTCACTTTCACTCCCTGCCAGTGATGGTCACAGGCCCAGAGAAGTGGGGAAACAAGGGTGGGAGGGGAAGCATGCTACTTTCGAGCAGTTTCACTCTTAGCCTGTCTGGCTGTGAACACATAGCTATGAACTCACGAGACAGTCACAAGATGCCCCCACTCAGGACCTGAGTCCCGGCTCCTCGTTACATTTGGGTAGAACTAGACGTGTCAGGACTTTGGTCTGAAGGGCTGGAGCTCACACAGCAGACTCAAGGCTTAAGAGAGCTCCTAGGTGTGGATGCCTGCCTCCCTGATGGGTGCTTGCTCGGGCCCAGAGTCCCTCCCTAGAGACACTCACTGAAGACCTGGTCTCTCACCCTGGGCCAGGCACTCTGTGTTCCTCAGTACCCTTGGGCTCGGCAACATGAAGAAAGGCCAGTACCTATGCCCTTGTCTGAGGCACAGCATGCATTTGAGCCAAAGCAGTGTGGCAAGTCATCTCTTTCAGCTGAATCATGTATGCAGATGGTCTTAGCCTGGCACAGCTGCGATGGAAAACTCACCAGTGTGAACTGGAAGGAAGGTGGCGTACCCGTGGGACTATCAACATATTTGTACAGCTCTCACATCCTCTCTGCGTCTCAATTTCCACAGCAGAGAAAGGGGTGTAGAGGACATCTTCCCATCTTCTTCAAGAACTGAGATTCGCAGACCAGGCACCAGATCCTGCATCACACACAAATGTCCACTGCCCGGGTCTGTAGGGACATTATTGACTTCTAGTATTCAAACGTGTCTCTGCAAGTCCCTGAGGGTTCCCCTGGCGTGGAATGCTGAAGATGCATGGCCAGAGCACCTAATGAACTTGCTCACAGACCTGTATTGAAGAGGGAGTGCCTGTGCAAGTTATATGATCTACAGGAGGGCAGCATTGGATTCAGAGACCAGCCTTACACCAAATCTGTGCCCGAGCAAGATAATGAGCTGAACGCTGGCCGATTTGCTATTCAGCACAAGCAACTGCTCTCGTCCTTGAGGGAAGTTATTATCTTGTTACCTGGGTGGTCTTGGAAAGATAAAGCCCCGCTCTGTTTTGCAGCCTGACAATGTGTTACATCTCTCTCTATTGAAAGTTAGAGGGGCTTGTGTGCAAATGCTTTACAAGCCTAATGTGAAGCAATGATGGCTTCCAGACCTAATAAATTGAGAAGAATTCAGAGATCTATTGTACATTCAAAATTGCTTGAAGACAAGACATGATACTGCAAGGAGATTCTTGGGAATAAGCCCTCAGGTGCTTTGATTAGTGAGGCTTGCTCCCAATTTAATCACATTTCCCTTCCTTCCCTAGAGGAAAAAATCATTACAACAACCACCCCCATTCTGCTCAGAGCTCTCCTTGCTCCTTCTCCATTTTCTTCATCTCTGTGCCTGAGCAGTTTCTAGAAAGGGAGTTAATTAGATTGCTGGTTTTGTTTTAAAATATGCTTGATGATGTCATGCTTATCCAAAGGCCAGCCCCCTGCTCCCCCTTAAGCCCTTCTGGGAGTTACTGATTGGTGACTATGGCAATTATTATTTTTCATGTCATTAAAATGCCTGAACAGAAATTACTTGTTTGGATGCAGCTGCCTGTCTCCCCACAACTTGGTGCTCAGGAACTGCACTCCTGTCTCTCCCCTGGGCTCAGTCGGGACAGCCATTTTTTCCCCTGCTCCATGGTTTCCCAGGTTCAGCCCCCCCTCCATTTGCCCCTCTAACATTGCTGCTCGTGAGCACTTTACTCCTTCTTCCCCACCTTGGGAGGCAGAATATATGATGAGAAAGGCAATGGCCACAAACAGCATGCCTGGATGGAAGGAACAGAAGGGAAGGGTGAAGTCCAGGTCCACAACCTGACCCAAGGACTTGAGAGCACTTCACTCCCCCAAGTGATGTACTGCCTTGTGAAACAGGTCAGCCCAAAGGGCTCCTCATCCCTCTTGAGAGCGCACCTCTGCCAGGGTTTCAGCTCTGGGCTTGCTCCTCTGAGGACTTTTCCTCCTAGGGAGCCCTCCTCTGAGGTGAACTGCCTGTAGCAGAGCGGCTCTGCAGCTTGACGAGGTTTTTGGGTACGGTTGCATGCAATTGAAGACCCCATTTTCTGGCTGGAGGGGCTGGAGTAGGAAAGGCTGCTTGTTACTGGAGACTGCTAACCAGATCCTGATGAACCACTTGGAGAAAAAACAAGCAGTGTGGAAATGACTATTTTCCCACTGTGACCTCTGAGGAGCCTGAAGGTACTCCTGGAGAGATGCAACACAGAGCCCTTTATGTGTGAGACATTTCAGGTTCATTGCTGTAAACACAAAGTCCGTGCCACATCTCACCACATCTGCCCCATTGACTGCACCTGTATTTGGGAAACGGGATGTGGAGGTCTCAGGGGAAATGGGACTTGGTTCCTTGAGAGAAAGACAAGACCACTTTCCTGCTCTTCAGTTCCTAAGAGCAGCATGCATGGACAGGAGGGGAATGCCCTTTTGAATAGCACCATTCCCTGTTGCTCCAGCACCTCCCGCATAAGAAGCAGGAAAGGGCACAGAGCACTGAAGCAGTCTATAGTTTCATCCTCCCTCTCCCTGCAGCTCAAAAGAGCAATTGCAGCCCTGGCAGCCAGCACGGGGCTCGGAGGGCTATTTTAGGCAGGGTGCCATGCCCCACGGTTGGGAGCAAGCTGTGGAGAAGGTCTGGGGGGAATGCCCTCTGCCTGCACCTGTGCACACATTCGCGCACATAAACACACGCACACGCACACACGCAGCTGTAGCCGAGCGGGGAAGCACGGAGAGGATCAAGTGTTTGGCTCCACTCAGATGCTTACCCTGGAAACAGGCCAAGGACAACACATGTCCACAGGCACCCGGGTCCCCTAGCCACTACCCAGGTGAGACCTTAATTCCCAGGGGAAACTTGCACCGCTGCTTTTATGTTTCAAGGACGAGGGTGTCAGCACCATTCCCCAGTGCCGACCTTCCCTGCACGCCAAGGGGAAGGACCCCCCTTTCTTCCTATTCTCCCCACCTCCTTTGCAGGCAGCAGGTTCCTTCATCAGAGATGCTCAGCGTCTGGAGGAATGGTGGCTGTTGAAAAGGACTGCTCAGGGTTTTTTTTTCCCTTCAGTCTTGGAAATTATGCTGGCAGCCTGGTGCAGTCTCTCTCCCTCCTTCCCCCCTCCCCTGCCTCAGCCCCCGTGAGGGGGGAGGAAGAGCGTGGGCGGTGGAAGGAGTTGTGGTCCCCAGATGTGTGAATTGTTGCCGAGTAGAAATAGCACACCACGGACAAACAGCAGAGCAGCTCAGCTGAGAGCCATCGCTTTGGGCTTGCGTCACTGACCTTTTCCTCTCGCCCTTCTCAGTCCGCACCTGACCCTCCCACCGCTTCCCCTGCACTTTGCACTCAGAGAGCTCTCTGCACAGTGCTTCGCAACGGTGAGGAGGGCTGGCACAGGAGTTTGGGGGGCGGGGGGGGGATGGAAAAAAAAAGCCCTGCAGCAAAGACAAGGCAATGCAGTGATCCTCTCTCCATTTCCTCAGAGCTCAGGTTGCCACTCTGCAGGACAAGAGAGTCACGGGCTGACCCAGCAGACCACTGTCCCTGCCTGGTCTAGCCATTGCAATGAAGGCATAGCTGTTCTGCCTCCACAGCTGGCAGGGTTGGGGATGGGGGAGGAGAAGCAAGCCTGCCCTAGGGTCAGGGGAGTGCTTCAGACTCTGACATATCATGAGCAAATGGAATTTCAAAAAAAAACATTTCAAGGCCTTGCGGGACCAAGCTTGAAACATGGTACAATTATAAAAGCCTGCATAAGTCTTCTAAAGAGTCGAACAATGCCACCAGCATACCACATGGAGACAAGTGGGAGTCAGGTGAAGCAAGGGCTTGGGAAGTGTTTTGGACTGTGGTAATGGTAATTCTGTGGGCCCTTGGCCCAAAATATCTGCTGAATTACTGCCTGTGGCTGCAGGGGACAGGGCTTGGCTGCCTGGAAAGTCCTTTCTAGTGCTCTGCTCCATTCTACTACTTCAGGGGAAGAATTGAGGACACATGGGGGAAAAAAAAAGTGTGTGTAGGGGCAAATGGGAGAATGCCATGAGCCCAGAAAAGCACGTGTGGGGCAAGCAGAAGAATGCAGTGAGCCTCAGGCACCCCATGGAAGATATTTGCCCAAGTCTTGCACTAGGACATTGTTAAGTCAAACACGTGGAGAGTGGTCAGGACTTTAGAGCAGGGGACCAGAACAGTGAAAACGATGCCTACAGGATGGGTGTCAGTTAGACAGGAGACCTGTTGTCCTCCTTTCCTACCCCTGGCTACTTTGAAGAGTTGCAACTGTCCTCAGTAGCAACCAGTGAGGCTTGCGCACATCTCCCACCTCAGCGGTGCATTGCAGTTTGTGTTGCCTGGGCTCCTTGGCAGTCGAGGCACCTCAGCAGCTTTGAGGTTGATGCAGGTCAGCCTCGTTTCTCAAAGGCATGGATGCAAGTAGGTTAAACTGAATCAACAACCCAGCCCCCCACCTCCCACTCACCCGAGGCTGGATTCCCAGCTTTCCCAGGTGGATGGGGAGCCCCCTACTCCTTAGCGTCTCCAACCCAAGAGCTCTCCATCCTGCTCTCTCCCATTTTAGTCATTGCAAACAGAGACTGGGAAAGGTGTGAGATTTTGCAATAATTCCCTGGTCATTTGTGAGTTAAGTGACACAAACTCAAGAGATGGGACTGGTCTGTGGGTTGAGAAACTGTCAGAAGCCTTTGATTTAAACCTTCTGCCCTGGCACTCACCGTGATATAACTGTGGGGAGTGAGATCACAGAGGGGTTGTGGGAGAAGGGGGGAGGCATGTCATAAGGTGAGGGAGCTGTGCTTGTAACGAAGAGGCCTGGAGCCTCAGCCCCCCTCTACCCACCTCCTGATAGCATCTTCAGAGCAAGCCAGGCTTGCAAAGGGCAACAGTTTCCGTTGGCAGGAAGGTGAGAGATGTCCATATGGGGCTGGTATGTGTGTGCATATACGTGTGGGTGTCATAGCAGAGCGCAGCACCGAGCTGGCCTCTGAAGCCCAGCATGGCTCGGCAAATGCCTGTATTCCCACTGTGGTCAGAGGAGGGCCATGCCACATGAGGCGGTGGAACGGTGGCCCTCGGCAATGCAGCTGTGCCCCATCACCCATGCAGCCACGGGCAGCATCTGCATCCAGCCCTTTGGGCCCAACGGCAGCTCCCAGCCAGCAATGGGAAAAGGAAGGTGAGAAATAGAGGATCTGGGGCAGGTTCAACCCATTGGTGGCATCCAGCTGGAATGCACAAAATGGAGGGAGGCGGGGGCTCTTCTGGCATCTGTTGGGCCCACTCTTGACAAAATGTCATGGGAGATGCAGAGCCAGGTCCTCCCATGCTGCACCCCTGCCCTCCCTGGCACTTTGGGTGCAGGCATGTGCACCTGTGTCCATCTGAGTGCCCGCAGCAGGGCCAAAGGTCTCTTTTTATACCTCTTTTCTTGCCCTGCTTCTCTCTTCCCCTTTCCCACAGCTATCACAGGGCAAGGAGCTATCGCAGGGCCTTCAGCTTCTCCTGAGCTGGCCCCTACATGCGCTTCCTTCCCCAGAGACAGCACCGTATCCTGCCCTTTGCCTTCTCTTCCACTCCTCCCCCTTTCATACCTGCAAGACCACAAACCAGCAGGAAGCCAGTTTAAAGGGCCAACTCCTTGGCACATACCTTGAACAAGCTTGAGACGCGGCCACAGAGCCTTTTGCAGCAGAGCTTGGACCTGCCTTTCAGGGGAAAAGAAAGGCATGGCCCCAGGGGTAGTGCTGTAGCTGTCCACTCCAGGGCATGCTTCTTGCTTTTCCCAGGAGAGAGGTGCTGGCTGTCACCAACCCCAGGCTCACCTACCACAGGGCAGCCCCATTGCGTGGAAAAGGACACAGCCCTGGGGTGAATGAGGTGACTGGAGGTCTCGTGGCCATCAGGGCACGGCTGCACCCACTGGCAGGGCAGCAGGGCTGGTCTGATCCAGTCTAGCCCTTGTTCCTTCAACAGCATTGCAGGGTCCACCTTGCCTGAGCTGAGCCTCACCTATGGCAGTTCCCCATGCAGGCATCCATGGTGTGATGGGTGGCACTGCCTACAGACTCCGTTTGTCATGCATGCATCTTAGCTCCAAGGAATTTGGCTGAAGAGACTCTTCAGGTGGCACTGTCCTCTCCAAGTGGGCAGGCTGAAGGATTGAATCATAGAAAACTTTTCTAGAAGGTCTGGCTACACATTTCCGCTCTTCCCTCCTCCCTCACTCCTCACCTTTTCTAAGTAAAGGCTCCTCCAATCTACCAGCATCTCACCTCAAGGGGCCAGGAACGTGCACAAGTGCAACCCCTGCACTTCCTGAGGACATGTTTCTATCTGCTTCTTCAGAAGTAAATAAAAAATCCAAAGAAGGCTGGGCTCCTGGTCTGACAGAGTATTGCATTTACTAGGATATATATAGCCCTAGCTCTGGGCCTGACACAGGACCAAAGAGGCCTGTAAGGATGTGTATGATTATGTTTTCCATCCCTTCCCAAACAAAGCATCTGTTCCATGTCAAACCACAGGAGAAGCTATGTGAAGATGAATTAAACTCAAACCAGAAGGTCCTATATGGGCATCTCCTCTTGTTTTCTTGTCCATTCCTCCACTTCAGCAGAAGTCCCCTCAGTCCAAACTCCAAAGATGCTAAAAAAACCCCCACTTACCTCTTTGACCTGCACTGAGACCTCAATAGGCATCTCCTTGTCCTTAGGACTCTACCCCTCCTAGATCTTCCACTCAAGCCTCCAAGTCTCCACTCCCCTCTCATGTCTCCCTGTTTTCCCCAACTTTATGGGAAATCTCCACTTGTCTTTCCACCCCTGACCTGAACCTTAAGCCTTTCCCATCACACACAGGTCTTCCAAAAATGTGTGTCCAGCCTCACTCTGGAACTGCCACCCACCCCATTGTTAGCAAGCACAAGTGTCTGGTCAACAGTTTGATGTCCCTCTTACATCTGTACTTTCTGGCTTTTACCTCTTGGCAGAGAAAAGAGAAACACCACAGGGAAAACAGAAAACACACATGCTTACTAAGTACCTGACAGAAGGATGTGCTAAAAATTTCACAAGATAAAGGGTCTGATCCCCTTTAAGAGAAGTCCAACATTAGCCCAGCCTTCCTCAATAGAATTAGTTAAGTACTTGAAGCCTAATTCTACAACCCATTGTGTTGTTCTGGTTTTTGGTAATTTCCAAAGAATCCTTTCTTGAATTTGCTTAAAGCTTTCCCAGCAGAGAGGAGAGGGTTGTCATAATTAGAAGTGTCAAAGTAGTAAATAGCTTTAAAGTTATGGTTCTCCACAAAGGAAACAGACAGAAGATTGCCAAGGATTGCCCAGGGAAGTTTCAGACCTGAGTTAGATTTTTCACCTCTGTTTTTCAGGTCATTGTCTTTTCTATTGCACTATTCATCAATAACCAGAGCTAGAAGGAATAGGTTGGGAGGGAAAAGCAGATCTAAGTGCAAAACAACCAGGGAAAAAAGTTTAATACCACTGAAAAAAAAAAAATATATACAAAAGTTCTTGGAATTTGTTTGGTTTTGTAACATAAAGCACCATTAATTCCACAGTACATTACAACTCTGCCTACTACACCTTCCAGAAAGCACCCAATACTCCTGAAATCTGATTTAGCACCAAGGGATTGCCATCTTGTTTAGCACCAAGAAGCCTGTTAAACATACCCTTTGGTTCCCCCGCCCTCCTCTCTCATGTGCATCAGGAACCATATGGCTGCTCATAGGTAGCACGAGACCTATCACTGGCATTCAAACACCAAATGGAAAAGGAGGAAGAAGAAAGCTTTTTTCTGGAGATATTCAGTGTTAGAGAGGCTTGCTTCTCTTCAGGGAGACACAGGGGCACTATACACTGTACATAGACAATATCTGGGTTTGCAGCCGATTGAGGAAGAAAGGGATTTGGTCCTGAGCATCACCTCCAGCATGCTGCTTCCTCTCTACTGCCTGAAATCCTGCCTCTGAGCAATTCCAATCTCACAGTCTCCGTCAGTTCCCATGATCCCATCATCACATGTTTCCCTGGGAAAAACCCAGCTTTGCCTCAGTGAAACCTTGTTTTTATACCCATTGCCTCAGTGACAGTGGAGGGGAGGATCCAGAAAGTCCCTGAAACTCATTCCAGTCTGTGCAGCTTCCTTAGCAAAGCAGGGAGGGTAAGTAAACAGGGCAAGAGAGAAAATGTCCTGCAATTCTCTCAAGTTCATTTTTAATATTTAGCCTGGGTCCCTGTGCCTTTGCCATCCTGGCCTGGGTGTACCGGATCTAGTCCTGTATAATGATGTGTATCTCCTATGGGAGAGCTCTGGTAGTCCCAGGTGCTACAGGCAGAGACCATGGCTAACCATGATACCGCAGAAGCTAGATAAGTCAGAAAATTTCGTTATCAGTGATGGGCAGAGGAGAAAGACAGTTTCTCCTGCTTGTCCTGTCCTGAGACTCAAAAAAGAGATAACACTTGGCACTGCTGTTTACGAGAGCATCACAACGTCTGGAAGTAGCTTTCCCAAAGTACTGAGTCAGCCTCACCTGCTCCCCCCAGGACCGTAGCAACCCCAGAGGGATGTGAGTGAGAGTGGTGTGAGACCAGTACAAATGGTACTAGAAAACCCTACCGCTGGCATTCCTTTCCCACTGCGACATCTCCAACCTGACAAGAAGAGTGAGGGTTTGTTCTAGCCACATGCTTTTCTCAGTTGCTCTGATGAGATTGCCAGAAAAGGGCACAGAGCACGTGGCAGGGAAGCTTTTAACCCTGGGGCGAGGTGCTGTAGTCTCACCTCTGTCTCCTTTCCATCACAGAGGCAAAGAGGAGTCAACCTGCGCAGGTTTGGAACTGATTTGACTGCAGTTGCCCTTACAGCCTTCAGCTCAGGTCCTGAAACAGCGGTCCCTCAATACCAATGTGGGAGAACTGTCTTCAGGAGGACAACGTAATGGCACGAAGGAGCCAGGGCCTGACTCTCCCCTCACGTCAGCAAGTGTTAGGGATGACTGCTGATACCAATGGAAGGGCATGGGTGCACCTCTGCCAAAGAAGAGAGCAGATTCAGGTTCACTGTCTGGACTAGCTTCCCACAGCTGGGGAACTGAGACTGAGTAGCACCCCACAGGAGGTTTGGGAGGAAGGTTTGTAGGGTTGTCTGTCTCTCTCATCCTGTACTTATGATCCCTAGTGGGAATAGAGTGGTGGGCTCTACTGATTCAATGGCAGATGCCTCTGAAGGGTCTGGCTGAGTGTCTGGCCCTTCATCTCTTCGAAGAGCTAGAGCTGGCACAGAGGAGGACAATCCCACCAGGCCTAGATTTTGCAGACAACCTGGACTCTGTGACCCAGAAAGGTGTGTAAGGAAAGCCAATGGCAACTTCAGAAGGCCAACAGTTCCCTTTTTGGAAAGACAGTATCGTCTTTCACCTCTCCTACGTCTTCCTTGTGCTACAGGAGGCCATCAGAACCCAGTCTGCTCTCCAGACTACAGGTGTGAGAGGTGACATTAGGCCATGTTGCAGGCTGCAAAACTGGCATATCTAGTTGGGATGCACCTGGGCAGTGGGGACTTTCTAGCCCTTTCTACAGGAGTCCTTTGTGTATGAAGCCCCAAGGAGGGACACATCCCCAGGAGCATCATTTTAGATTTCCTCCTGCTCTAAGACCCTAAATGCCAGACACAGTTCGCTGGCCAATAACCTAAGTTGAAGAAGCCAATAACCTAAATTGGGGTCATGAGGTGAGGGGGCGAGAGATGGTATTGTCACACGGTAAGTGGACAGATACAGGCCTGGCTACAAGAGAGCATGAGGTGGGAGCCAGTGCAGCAAGTTTCACACTCAGTGCCTGAGACTTGACAGGCCCATTTCCAAGTGATTTGCAGTGGTTGCGGGCAGTAAAGAGAGAGAGGGAGGAAGAAGAAAAAGGCCGAAGAGGCCCCAAGGAGGAGGACAGGCAGTTAGTCAAGGCTGGGCTTGACCAGGTACCCATTGAAGGTGATGTACACATCAACATCATCACTGTAAATGGCATTCTCCCGCTCCCGCTTGTAGAGCCTCACCCAGATCTCATCATTTTCCTGAAGCTCCAGCATGAGGCTCTGGCTCTGCATGATGCTGCGGTCGCTGGGTTGGGCATACAAGATGACTGCCTCTTCTTCATTGTGCATGATGTGCATGTAGGTCTCTTTGAAGTTCCAGGTGTGGACATTGAGGCTGAAATAGTAAAGTCCACCTACATAGCAGTAGAATTTGCCATTGAACATGTCGAAGTGGCTGTAGAGGTTGACGAAGACGGTGTCGAAGATCAAGACCTGGAAGCCCTCGCTGCTGTGCAGCGCTTTCTTGCGACCAACGGAGAATGCAGCATACTGATGCTTGCAGGGGTCTCCTGCTGTGCCCATCTGTCCTTTACTGCCTTTCTGGCCCTGGGCACCCCGCTCACCTCGTGGTCCTTCTTTGCCCCATTTCCCTGGCATCCCAGGCTCTCCCCGGTCTCCTTTCTCTCCTACAAGAGGAAGCAGAGGACACAACTCTTGTGTGATACCAGAGGGAGAAGTGGAAGTGGCGGTGAGAAAGCCTAATGAGGAGGCAGAGGATTGCTCAAGGATGGGGCAGTGCCAGAAGAAAGAACGCTCCTGAGGGTCACAATATCATTGTGCTTCATGGGAAAGGAGCTAGCAGAGCTCTGGGTGTGACTGGGGTCTCTTCTCTTACGAACTCCCTGCTTACCACATGATATGGGCTTGCTGGAGGCACTAGGACCTGTCCTTAGGAGACTTCAGCCTGAGAGGGAGCCCAGCAGTGCAAAGTACCACTGGGGCTCTTGACCTCTTCTTCTTCTTCCACACTCCTTTACCTCCACCACAGCCCCTGCCCTCCTACACACCTCTCCTATGACCCAATTATCCACGTAGTGTGCACACTATTCTTGCTGTAGGCTGGAGAAGGGGAAGAAGTACTAATGCCTGTGGGAGAATATGACTAGAGAGGGACAATGAGGCGGATCAGAGGGAAAAGATCCAAGCTGGACTTGGCGGATGGTGCAGTGCAAGTTAGAGGGCTGGTACTTCGACAATACCGGCATCCTTTGGGCATCACGTATAATTAATACTGTAGTTCTACCCTGGGGTTTGTGCGCTGCCTGTCACACACTTGGGCAGGCATCAATACAGAGGGAGAGAGCAGCACCAGAACATATTTTGTGTATAGAGAGAAGAGATGGGGGTCAGAGCAGCCTCCAGCACAAGTGACAGCATCCCAAATTTGTGCCTTGTTCTTTTCCTCCTCTCCATCCCCTGCATGGTATTGCAGGTCCCCCTGCAACACCCAGGGCCTCTATCTGCCCCAGACACACTTCTGAGCTTTGATGGATTGCAGCTATTTCCAGGCTGGGCAGGGAAGAGGGAACATCTGCCCAGCTAGCCCAGAGGAACCACAGAGCAACAATAAGCAAGTGGAACAGGATCCAGCTGGGAAAGGCTTTTGCCCACAGCAAAGGCTAAAAGGGGAGCCCTGAAGGAAGGAGCTGATCTAAAATAGGGAGCCTTTTCCCGTTAGCCAAACCAGCCACAGCAGGGTGGAACGAGCTGGGGGTCACTGCCAGTTATCCTGGAGGTGCTTGCAAATAGCTGCTGCCTCCCCTTGTCCTCCTCCTGCTCCAAAATGCATGTGACCCATGGAGCTGGAGAAGGTTTCTCGACAGCCTTCCTGGGTGCCAATGCCTACCCTCCAAACCTGCTTATTTTGCAGCTGGATAGAGACTGCTCCTTCCCTCAGGCACTGCAGGACTCTGGAAGTCTGAGGCAAGGAAGGTGTCCTCCCAGCTTGGCAAGAGGCTGCCACTGCCACTCCTGTGCTAGCAGGGAGGAAGAGCTGGTAGCAGGCACCATCCCGAGACACAGAGGTCACAGTGCACAAATATGCACTGACTTCCCTCTCCCCAGGCTACTCTTGATCACAGCACAAAGCATCTAAACCCTGGGCACAGTGTGTGCGGGCACATACCCTTCAGGATGGCATCTGGCAGTCTGTTAGCATAACCAGCATGCCAGCAACCCAGCTGTCACCTCCACCGCAGTACCACCGGTCCCTGAGCAGGCCTTGGCATCCCGGGGCCAAGATGGGCACTTACCCTTCAGTATGGTGATGTTGATATAGGGACGGACCTCTGGCATCGGGTAGGGAAAGTGGTGGTGGCTGGGAGGGAGCGGTGCGGCATCCGCGGAAGAGTCCAGTGGGTCACAACAGCGCTTGCAAGCACCAGGAGCTGGTTCTGTGAGGTTGGGTTCATCAGTGGGTGCCCCAAGCACAACAAGAGGGAGAAGAAGGAAGGCCAGGGGTGTGCGCAGGTAAATTATGTCCATGGTGACCTGGGAAGATATGAGGAAGTGCCAGAGTAAGGTATAAGAAGGGGAGGACATGGGGGATGGAGCAGAGATCACCACAAAACATCTTCCTGTGGCTGGAGCCAGGGGTGGGATGAAACGGCATTGTCCTGTGGAGGGTGTTTACATGCTTGAAGTCCCTGGAGGTTCAAGGCTGCAATCTGAGTAGCAACCACATGGCCCAAGAGGATGCCCCACGCCCTTTTGCCCAGACCAATGGAGACTAGGTGCTAACCCTGGAAGAAGGCTTGACCCTCACGAGGCAAACCACTGGAGCCCCTAGAAGATTCAGTCCCCAGGCTGGGATAGAGGAAGGTGATATGGCAAACCACACAGCCCCTTTAGCAAAAGCATGCTCCAGTAGGCTGCTGAATCCGTGGGGAGGGCTGTAAAAAACTTCTCCAGCCCTCCAGTCACTAGGTATCCACTCTTTACGGGAGTCTAACCCAACAACTCCCCTGTCCCAGCTGGAGACTGACCCACATCTCTCTGCAGAGACATCCCCTCTCTTGTGGGCTGGGAACTTAACTTCAGCCCCCTCCTTCCCCCCCCACCAAATCCCATCCCTCTCTGTGCATCAGCCCCCTCCCACCAATGCTCAGTTGTGTTCTCAGCCAAACCCCAGCACCTTCCCAAAGGGATGGCTGGCTCCTCTGAGAGCAGCGGGCAGTGCCAGGCCTTTGCAGACAGGCCAGAGGGGAGCTGCTCCACTGCAGAAGGTGAAGGAAGCAAAGCTCGGAGCGGGCAGCCTGCAGAGAAAGTACGCTTACAAAACACAGACACGCAAACAAGCTGTGAAAGCCCCTCTCCCAACCTCTGCCCCCCTTCCCTCTGCCTGCACCCCAGCGCAGCGTGGCAGCTCACCCTGGAGGCTGAGGGCTCCCCTCTGTGCTTCCCAGCCCCTGTTCGAGGGCTCCCCTCCGCCTGCAAAGCCGGCCCCCGGGGCCCATGGCTTTAAGAAAGCTGGCTCTTGGCACAGGCACTGCTGAGTGCTGACTGGGTGTGCAAGCTGGGCTTGGACCTGCTCCCTCCCTCCTCTCCCTCCCTTTCCCTCCCTGGCTTTGGGCGCTCTCCATTGCAAACGGGCTTGGGTTTCGGCGCCTTTTAACTCTTTCCTAGGTAGTGCCTTTTCCTTATTTGTGTTTGTTTTTTTTTTTTCCTCTGCCTTTTCACTTCCAAACAGCCTGGTCAGCAAAATGCAGGAAGCACAGATTGCACCCTGTGCAAAGGGTGGGCAGGTAGCAGGGCAGTGTCCCACCCTGACCAGCTCAGGATGGGTAAGGTGGGGTGCGTTGGTGCAGGTGGGATGGTGCAGGACTCTGCCCTCACTCCCTTGCATTAGTCCCTAGTCCCATGCATTAGCCCTTAACCTGGCTGGCCCTGCTCTCTCCCCAGCTGTGCCGGTCCCACTCTTAGTCCCCAAACTTTTTCATCTTCCATTCTTTCCTGCATTGTTTCTTCTGCACATCACTGCAGCCTCTCACCCCAGGCATGATATTTCTAGCAGGCTGATCTGCCAACTGGGAGAGGCATCAGTCTTTTCTCTCTCTGGTCATTCCCTCTCCCTGGGCAGAGCCCCAAACCTTGCACTCTAGTGCGTGTCATCCCCCGGTCACGTCCCCCGGTCAGGTCCTGGGCTGAGCAGTTCTCCTGGCCTGAAGCACAGCCCCGCGGTGGGGAGCGGCCTGCCAGCAAAGCTGAGGATCTGGAGCAAACCCTGGCTATGATCTTTGCCTCCACCCTGGCGCCAAGCCGACCTGCTCGTGCTGTTGGGGTGAGCACTACGTGGCGGCACCAGAACCTGGGAATAAGGGCATTTGGGGGGGGAGGAGTGGGGGGACACACAGAGGAGACTTTTCTTACACTGCAGAATCAGTTGGGAAGAGGATTTTGGGGGTCTTACCCTGCAGCAAACCGGATTTGGGAACGTACACCCGGTGAGGGTGCACATATGTATTTTTGGGAGGCTGAAGGAAGGATGGGCAGTAGCTCTCTTCTCCGGGGGCCAGAGGTGCCAAGTCAGCAGTGTGTCTCCTGCAGTTTCTGGGAGAAGCTGGAGAAGGCTCCAAGGTTTCTGAGGGTGAAAGGGTTTTGTGCATGCCTACATGTGCTTGGACTTACATTTTTGTTTTCCTTCTCCCATTTTTTTGGTTTGGGAATGGGAGGCCCTGCTTCCCAGAGAGTGGCTGGTGTTTGGCAGGACGCCAGCACCACTGGAGAAACAAGCGGAAAACGCTGGGAAAATATGTGCTGCAAGCTGGGGGGAAGGGAGGAAGGGGGGCTGGGAAGCCTGGAGATATTCTCAGGCTGCCTGTCAGCCTGGAGCTCAATGAACATGGAGCGAACATGCCTCCCAGCCGGGGTGGGAAGAGGACCAAGAAATTTGCTGCTGTGCTGGTGAGTTCCTAGCTGGGCTCCAGCACTGGCATGCAATGAGACCCATTGCAAGTCTCCCACGTCTGCCCGTGCCTCATTTTCCCCTTTTGGAAGATGAGAGGGGGAATGGTTAGGGCAACACTTCTTGCTAATGGAGCCTTGCTAGCTGAGAGAAGTGGGTTTTTGTGATCAGTTGTGTTGTCTACTCCTGCCTGCTGCTCGTGGGGATTTCGGAAGCTGACAGTACTATTGTTGAAAGCCAATAAATTTTCTGGGGTGCATGAAAACTCGGAGACTGACAGTGAAGGCAAAGTTCCTCTCTGTCCCATCAAAGCTATTGCAGTGGCTCACTCCCTCGGGTTTTCCTGCCTGGCTTATTTCCAAGCATGACATTACCCCCCTTTTGCAGCTCCCTGCCTTATGTCTGGCGTCCTCTACCTTTCCGAGGGGAACAGATAGCAGGGAAGGCCATTGCCCTCGTTTCCATCCTGCCTTTCCATCTGCACTCCTGAGTTGCTCACAGCCAAGGAAACGTTCTTCGCAGAGGACCTCATCAGCTGGAGCCTTTGCATTTTTCTCATCCGACTGCAAGAACAGCCCACAGTGGGCAGTGAGCAGGACTTTGTATTTAATGTCTCGTCTGAGCTGAATAGGGACCTGCAGGGAGCCAGCACACAAAGCCTTGCGCTGGTGGCATCGCCCAGCTGGGCAGCAGTTTATGCCAGTAAAGACAGTTTTGCCAGGGTAATATCGCCCTGCTCCCTGAAGGGAACCAGCTGCACCCGCAACATTTTGCCAGGGCGGCCACATGTGCAGGAGGTTTTGGCTTGTGTGGCTGACTGCTCAAAGACAGGAGGTTTGAGAATGCTATCCAATGACCCTGTGCCAGCCACGCTTTTAAGTGTAACCCAAGCCTGAAGGCACCTTGTGTGCTCAACAATCTTCTCTCTCCCTCCTTGCACGCTCTGCCTTGGAGGCAGCCCAGGGAAGCTCTGGCCAGATTGGACTGCGACAATCCCTGCTCAAAAGCAGCTGCTTCCTCCTCCTTCTACATTTCCTCCCTTCTCCTGCACTCCCGCCCCTGCCCCTACCCCCCAGGGCAAAGTAGGGGACAAAGCCTGGCTGTCCCCCAGTGACTGCCTCCGTCCTATTAACCCTCTCTACCACAGGTACAGAAGGAAGGAAATTACTTTGATGTTTCCTCCCCTTCCCACCCCCTGTATACAGCTCAGCTCCCCTTCTGCACGTGTGGACCCCCTGCCCTGCTACACTGACACACAAACTCACATCCACCCACAAACACCCACACACTCACCCTTCATGTTTGCTCCCTCACCAAAACCTCCGGAGCAAAGGTATCATCGTCTGCACCAAGAGGCAGAGAAACAACCCCTTCTCTTCCCCTTCCTGGCTGCTTCTCCTCCACCACAGCTGGCTTCCCTTTCCCCACCCCTCTGCCCCTACTCTCCAAGAGCATCGCAAGCCGGGAGGGGAAGCGGAGGACCTCTTACCTCCGCTCCCCTCCGGAGTGGTCCCACGCTGGGTTATCCGTATCCTCAGCTGCTCCTGGTTAGCAGCGTGGGGAGGGATGGCTGGCGGGGCCCAGCTGACTCCAGCCAGATGCTCGCCAAGTGCTCTTATGTAATTACTGTCTTTTCCATCCTGCCTCCGAGGACTTTGTGAGCAAGTGCCTCCCCCCCACCAGCTCTGGCCCGTGTCAGGCTTGGCTCTCCCTCCCTCCCTCCCTCCCTCCTTCCACCCACCCCGCACAGCATCACGATTTGCTCAGCTCAACAGCTGATTCCTTCCGGAAGCAAAGTTCAGGCTTTTGGCTACTGCTGTTGCTACCTTTGGAAAGAATGCTCATACGTGTTTCAAGATCTGGGAAGTGATGGGCAGCACTGCTCTGCGCTCACCTCTTCTCCATCACTGCTCGACCATGGCTGGGTCCCTTCGGCTTGCCTTTCCTGCTTGCAAATGGGGCTTGCCTCGCTGAGCATCTCTGGCCAGGCTGCAGAGGGGGTTGGGAAGATGAATCTTTTCCAGCCTGTGGACTCTACGGCTGTGCACGAGGCTTGTGTAACAGCCAGCCCTTGTTACCCAAGAGCACCAACACAGTATGAAGTTACTGGCTTAAAATATCCTGTATGTCTCTGAGGATGGGCAGGCTTGTTGGACGTCAGCTGTGTGGCTACATTTCTCTCATAACTTCTGCCCATGTGGGGCCTGGACCAACCAGGAACGACACGTTCCCTGGCTTTGCGCAGGCTGCCGCCGAGTTTGAGGGCACTTCTTCCAGCAGGGATTTCTGCTGCGGGCTGCTTGGCGGTCTGGACTGTCTCACACAGAGATCAAGGCCTGGCAAAGCTGCTACATTTTTTTGCTGTGCATTGCTGAAACGCCACGTGGCTGAGGAGCAGCTGAAAGAGCCCTTCACCTGTACTCATGGCTGGAGCGAAGCTGTTGCCAGACCTGGCAGTCTCCGACACTGAGCGTGAGAGCATGAGCTTGTCTCCCACTTCCCACTGCCCCCACAACTAGCCCAAGACACCGCATGTCTGCCAGACACAGCTGAACGGTGTATCAGAGACTGGCTGACAAGCTGCGTCAGCTGGAGATGCCTTGCAGCTAAAGGCGCATCACCCAGGCTGCCCGTCTCCCCATAGGTAGCTTTTCCAGCTTTAGTGTCCCACCTCTTACCCCCACCTTGTGACCCTGCCTGCGAGATCACTGAGACAAGAAACTGTGCCAGTGCCCACCCCAAACTCTGGCATGTGACTGCAAGCGCTAACCCTACTGCAACCAGCAAGACTTTGCTGCCTTGTGAGCATCTAGGCCCAACAGCTTGGCTGGGTGGGAGATACCAGGTGACATTGCAGCTTCTTTGAGCCAGTTCTTAAAAATAACCTTCAGCCAAGCCTGCTGCCTTCTGCTTCTCTGCATCTGAATGCATCTGAATGCCTCCTCCTCCCATCCACTCCTCCGATGTGGACCCAGGAGTTTTTACCCCTGTGCTGTCCTCCTACGCATACTCCTAGCACTGCCCTGAGCGGTTATCAACAGTAGATCACTACGTGGGGCATCTCAACTCTCACAAGGAGTGCTGGGAAAGGTGGACAGTGGTTAGGGCAAGAAAATTTTCTTCAGAGGTACCCATGAGCTTTCTCACCAAAGAAGCCAGCACTTTGTGGCAAGAGGGGGGAAGCTGGTGTTTAAGAGCTCACAGAAACTCTTGGATCTGTGACGGGTACTTCCGACGAAGGGAACCACCCTGACACTGGGGGGGTTTGAAACAGAGAGGTTCCACCATCGCTTGGTAGCACTGTCCTGAGTCTGGTCCTAAAACCAGTCAACAAGGCAAGAGTCCTGCCACGCTGTCTGGCCATTTGATCCAGAACGAGCATGTTCATCACTCTGGCTTCAAGGCAGAGGGCAGAGGTATCGTTTGATACCTGTGCGGTGAAGTTTGATGCTTTTCACAGCAACAGATTTCTGCTGAAACTGCGTGATGCCTTGCAGTGGCTACAATGCCTCTGAGGGTCTAACAGAGGGCTCTGCATGGATCTCCAGGCCCACACATCTGCATGGTGAATATATGTGGGATTTCCAAGAAGATAGGGGTGTTGGGGAGGGGTCCTGACAAAAGTCCCGACAGTACCCCTCGTTCCCGCAGCCAGCGCACCGCGGGGCGTGCAGGGGTGCTGGGACCAGCCATTCGTGCAGCCTGCCTGCCGGGCACCCTCCTGCCTCAAACCCGAGGCATTTCCAGGTGGGGAAAGAGCCCGTGTGTGAGAAGCGGGCACGGCCGGGCCGCAGCGCGCCCGGACGGACGGCGGCTGCCGACCCCCCCCTGCAGGCCGCGCCGCGCAGCGCCCCGCGCCCTGCGCCGCCTCCCGCCCGCCCGGCGCTGCCCGGCTGCCGGCCCTGCCGAGCGCTGGGACCCGCGGCCCAGGGCAGGTAGGCCCTGGGGTGGGCTCATGTTCCTTCGTCCTCTCTGCAGACTCCCGCCCGCAGCTGAGCGGCTGCTCCGGTTGAAGACCACCGAAGGAAACAGCGATGGGGCGCAGCCCGCGCACACGCACGGTTTGTGAGTCAAGGCATATATGTTTCCTTCCCGCACGGCCCTGTTTGTCATGTGTAGAAGGACATGCTGCACCCAGATGCGTGTCTTTAGCTGGCTGCATTGACATGCCGGGTATATATCTCTGTGTGTGTGTGTGTGTGTGTGTGTGTTTGCGCATGACATGGTAAGTGTGAGATCTGAGTGAGCCGGCTGCGTTGTGCATGGCGTTTGCATATTTTATGCTTGGGAAGGCAAAGAACACCAAGTTTTCATGAGCAAATATTTGCATATTTTCCACTCGTTCGAGCAGATAAAGCATTTCAATTCTCTGTTGAATCCTCAGGAGAGACAGGAACATCTTTTAAAGGGTGTTTCCCTTTCTTGTATCTCCCTGTCTCTTTTATCTACTGGCTACCCCATTTCAACAACTGATTAACTGCTTTGTACCCCCTCCCTACACCCCCTTGTTCCACGGTCCTGTACAATAGCTGAAGCAGAATGTGGCCTGGACAGTTTTGCTGTTGCCTGAGCTGAGCTGCTATGTTTCCCTGCTGATGACAAATACAGGGGCTCCCTGACAACAGCTTCAAATGACATTAAGTGTGGGCCTGGAAACTCACCCTCACCTCTCCACGCTGGAACCCCTCCCCGATCGCCATTCACTGCCCTTCCAGTTTCTCTCCTGAAGATCCACTGCAGAGCAAAAGGGTTGCACTGAGTGGGTCCGAAGCTGCCCCAGGCCACTGTTGGGCTGGCTGTAATGTGCTTGGGTGTGCATGTGTGGTGGGTCCGTGTGTGGGGAGGGTCATTTGCAAGGTCCAGTTGTCATCTACCCAGTTTTAGCCCATGCCTGGGCTGTGTGTATGAAGGTGGACGTGCTGTGTTCTTGCATTCATGCTTGGGCCAAGAGGTATGTGCATGTCTGGGTATGTGTGCATCTGTGTGGGTGGCCACATATGGTCTCAGGCACGCATAGATATACTTGAACCAAAGCACCCACAGACATGAATATGTATATATATTTATACACATTCACACAGCCACATGTGCCCACACATACACGCATGCAGTCACATAAATACTCATTTGTATGCATGTATACACATCACATACATATGCCTCTCTATATCTGCTCTTGTGCACTCTGACGTGTGCATATGAACTCTCTGAGCAGCTGGCAGAATGGGCGCTCTGTCTCTATATCACCCCATCTATGGCCAAATGTTTGCTGGGCAGAGGCATTGCACAATGCTGCTGAAATCATTGTGGCCCTTTCCAGTCTTTCAGCTCCGACCTCTACGTGATGAGAATAAAACCTTTTGTGCAGAGCAGGGCTTGATGGAGCCCTTATCTCCATGTCTCTGCACCCAGAATAGAAAAATCCATTTCCACATCTGACTGGAACAAATCCCCCTGAACACAGCCAGAATTTCACTTAGCCACTGCGCACGGTCCCCGTGGCCTCTGGGTTGCCCGGAGTCAACCGCGCCATCGTTAGGAGAGGGAGAGGGATCAGAAGGGCAGCCAAATTAATGCTATTACCACAGAAAAAGCTGGGGATTCACCAGGAGGGAGACAGAACTGAGGAGAGTGGCAGAGGTCAGGAGGCAGCGAGGTACCATCCGTCATTCCAAATATCTGTTCCTATGAAAAACAGCCTTTTAATCAATGGTGATAGTTTGCAGAATTTTGTAGCGTTAGTTTTCTCTTCGTGAATTTCAGACAAAAAATACCTTTTCTTTTCCCTCCCCCAGTCTTACTTTATGTTCATCTCCTTTTTTTTCCCCAATTTGTCACTGAAAAATAGGATGCAGCGTAGGGGGGAGAAGAAAACACAAGATAGAAAAATGTGATGCTTGTGACCCTTTTCTTTTAAGCTCCTGTTTAAACTAAATACCCCCATTTTTTTGCGGGTCTCCCTGGAACACGTTTTGTTTTCCCCAGCAGGCTCCCCTGCAGATCTGCCTTGGCCAGTGGGCTCAGACTCCATGTATCAAAATGATGTCTCCTTGGCGCATTTGCTTGGTGCTGGCATTGCAGTGCTTGGGCTCTTCAGAGATGTAGGTATTTTAAGAAGCCAACCAGTTGGTGGAGTTTCTTGAGTGGTGACTTGCAGCAGATGGAGCTGCAAAGGCGTGCGAAATGAAGTCTCAGCTCAATTCAGTGATGAAGGAGAGCATCTCTGTTAAGTGTGTTGGCAGCCAGGGAACTCCCCCATCTCCCCACGGCAGCTGGGCAGCCACTCTGTGGAGAAGGAAACCCTTCCTATATCTGCCCCCCACCTCATTTGAGCTGCCTCCTGCAAGGTCCTCATTCACTGTCGCATGCCTTCTTCAGTCCCTGGTCATCAACCACAAACAGTGCCACATGCTCCCAAGCTAATACCATTTCTTCTCTGTCCTACAGTGACTGCGGTGCCAGTGGTGCCCATCATTCACCTTGCCCTGCTCCTCATGCAAGAGGAGCCAAACAGACCCCTGTTTAAAGTGCTGTGTTGTCCATCTACCTCACCACTTGGTAGCCAGACCTTTTAATCTTCCTACTGTTTGTTGCCCCACATAGAGGCAGGAGCTTTGGTGGTTCATCTTCATTCGGCTATGATTTCTGGATTGCGCTTCATCCAGTGGATGCTGCGGGAGCTCCCCAAGCAAAAAAAAAAAAAAAAAGAGGCTTTTTTAGACCAACAGACTGCGTATCCCACGCCCATGAATAGTTTGTCTGTTTTTCTCACTGGGACCCACAGTGTGGGCAGATGATGCATGGATGGAAGGAGGAGGAGATGTGAAGAAGTTAGCAAGGGATAGAAACTGGCTACCAAGCACTTTCTTTTCCCTGTGAGTTGAGCCTGCACTCCTGGGTGTCTGACTGCCCACGCTCAGGGGAGCAAGCGCGCTTTGTAAGAGGAGCTAAGCAATGGCTGTGTGGTATCACCGGTAGCTCAGCTCCCAAGGCTGAGCCTACAGGCATGGACAGCTTGGCATCAGCATCCCAGGCTCAAAGAGGAAACAAGAGGATGGAGGATTCATACGCACAATCTTTCTCTGTCAGAGAGGTGACGGCTGTACCAGTGGCTGAGAGCATAGCTGGACGTCTTTTGCTTGGTCATGTTTGCAGTCCCTTCCCACCCTTCCTCTGCTCTCTGGCCTGGCTAGGACATGTCTCCTCACCTGATGCCCTGTGACAGTCCTTTCCTAAATTCAGGTGCCCTGCACTGCAGTTTCCCTGATGCCTGCCAGGCCTTCACTTCTTCTCACATCACCTTTGGGTGACCTTGTCTCTTGCTTCCTCATAAAGTGGTTCTGTTCCTGTCATCCTCAGCTGCTGCATCTTGTTCTGCTTCCCAGTCCAGGGTTTTTGTCTTCTGTCCCAGCACACCTGACCCCATGCCATCCCTTCACATCTCATGCCTTCTCTCAAGTGACCTGTGAGACATCTCTCCATCACCCAGCCAGTTCTCATCACTGACTCTCCACGGATTGCCTCCTCCAACATCTCCTGACTTCAGGGAGGCATGTCTCCTTCTGATGGGTCCCTTCTTCCCATTTCCCAAAAATATTTGTGGAGAAAAGTGCCCAGATATAACCAAGGACTCTGATATGAGAGTCTTCTTGGTGCCTGTAGCTTAGCAACAGCATTCATGGAGAAGTTCAAGGTGTGGGGACAGACATTTAGCAGAGCCTGCAGGAATGAAGCCGAAGTGGAGAGAGAGACCTTCATCCTACTCGCCCTCATACATTGCTGCTCCTCTAGCCTGCACACTCAGACAGGCCCACCCACAACTTCCCTCCAACAACCGATGCACAGAAGCAAGCACTCATCCAGCACTCACAGGAACACACGTACTCTCACACTCTTACCCAAGCATTCACACGTGCACACACATTTCCATATATACTTGCATGCCTACACAACCGTATCTACACTTAAACATCCCACAATTACATAAACACACTTCTTCATCTGTGTGTGTATACTCATACACATGCATACCCCCTTCTGTACATTTGTACACATTCATACACACCCCACAGCCACACACAGGTTAGCATCAGTGCCCAACCCATGCACATCTCCCACCAGCTGACTCCTCGATCTCTGATCCTGTTCAGCCGTTCTCATACACGTACGGTCCAGTGATCAAACTTTTGCATACAACCACCTTTGTACACACGCAGACACATCATTTCTTCTCCATCCTGAGCCAAATACTCTACCATTTCCCACAAGATGAATCAGTTCCTAGTATTGCCCAGAATCCTGCAACCATAGCTCTCGCACACTGGAGATCCCCCGACCTCCCTCTGCTCCCTGCCCCCATCCTGTACTGATGCATGCCTTGATCTCCTGTACCAGCCAAACATTACTCCATACAGAGATCAACTCATCTCAGAGACATTGTATATTATCAGGAGAGCCAAATCTATAGCACACCCCTCCCCTAAACACACAGAATGCTTCTGCCCAGTTGGCCTTTTAAGTCCAAAGGCTTTTTGTTTATTTACAATAAGGCTTAGGGAGAAGAAAAGGGACAGGGCATTTCAGCTTGTAAGAAACCCTGCCTCCAACCCGTGCCTCGTTGTCTTCTTCTCTACCCTTGTTACACCTTCCACCAGGATGCAGAGGCACCAGGAAAACCCTGAAGAATGTGAGGTGCAGGAAAGAGATGTCCCATTTGCTCTTCCAGGTAAGTCTCATCAGCCTGCCCAGAGTCCATGAGAGCACTGGAAAGAAAGAGAACGCTTTGAACAGTCAGAGTAGTCTCCAGCCACGACCAGCATGGGTAGGAAAGTTGTTCCCAAGACTTATTGGAGAGCTAGAGAAGGGTCAACCATTCATGCAACTGGCTGGTGTGTCTTCACTGCAGACATTTTTCCTTCCTGATTTTCTTTTAGGGTAAACCGCTTCTTATGTTTATAAGGAAGATAATCAAGGCACTGGGATGCCTATTTGTTGTATATGTTGTTTGAGGACTTTCTTGAGGTGCCACAGTCAGATGGCATCTGATGCCCTTCACAGCTGGGTGATCTGAGGATGGATCATGCAATCTAGGGCTGACCTGGCTCTTTCCATACTGTCAGTGCCCATCACCTCTTCAGCTCTCCCTGGATGCAGTCCTTCCTTTACCTGGTACCACACAAACCTCAGGTGTCCCTTCCAAAGCCAAGAACAATGCCTTGCTTTTTCCACAAGTTCATGGAGCCCTCTTCATCTTTAAGCAGAGTCTTGGACTTTAATATTCCCTTGTATCAATGTGTCCCATGGCCTTTGAGGTGGAAAAGCACAGAGGGTGAAGGGGATCCCATGTCCCAATGTCTCTTTCCCCTGCACCATCCCTTTCATCATAAATAACTGACATGCAACTTGTTGCTCTTTTCGCATCCCACAGGCTCCTCAGGGAGTGGTTTTTGCTCATTGCTTTCTCCTTCCCCACTGCTTAGAGGGTGCTCCTGCCTGTCATTACCATTCTGGGTGATCTTGCTGATCTCGCCCTCTTCCCCTTCATCATCAGTCTTCTCTGGGGGGCATGCTGGCACCTCCTGGCTCTGGACTCGGCGGGATGGCCTGAGGATGGCCCTCCGGAAGCCCTGCTTGAAGCGGTAGGAGAGGAAGCCATAGATGATAGGATTGGCACAGCTGTTGGCATATGGCAGCACCACCACGAGGAAGTAGACACCAAAGAGGGACGGCTCCTCTGGCAGTGGGCAGACGACATTGATTATGTTGAGGACATAGAAGGGGAGCCAGCAAAGGACGAAGACAGCCACGACAGCCACTACCATGCGGGTCACTCTGCGCTCTGAAAGCTTGTGCTTGGAGGACAGAGCCCTCACCCGCCTGCCAGAGGAACGAACCTTCACAACAATAAGAAGATAGCAGAGACAAATCACCAGCAGCGGCCCAAAGAAGCCCAGGGTGGCAGTGTAGATGATGAAGCCAGCTTTCCACACAGAGGCAGGCTCTGGCCACTGGATGTGGCATGTGCTCATTCCTAAAGGGACGTCTGAGAAGACGACCACGGGCAGCACCACTATGGAAGACAGCACCCACACAGTTGCACTCACAGCCTTGGCCACCCGTGCTGTCCGCCATTTGGAGGACTTCCCTGGGTGGACCACGGCCAGGTAGCGATCAACACTCATTACTGTCAGGCAGAAGATGCTGGTGAACTGGTTGATGGCATCCACGGCCATCACCAGGCGGCACATGAAAGACCCAAACGGCCAGTAGGACAAGGCATTTTGTGCAGCCAGGAATGGCAGGCCCAGCATGAAGAGCTCATCAGCCAGGGCCAGGTTCAATATGTAGACATTGGTCACTGACTCGCTCACAGAGTGCCGCAGGACCACGTAGATGACCAGAGAATTCCCAGCCAGCCCCACCACGCAGACAATGAGGTAGACCAGGGGGATGAGGACACCGCTGACAACCACAGCAGGGCTGGCGGTGGTGGAGCCGTTGGCGGTGGTGAAGCCTGCCCAGCTGCCAGAGGCATTCCCCTCCTCCGACACTGCCGGTGTGGGGAGGCTGAAAGCAGAAGTGTCCATAGCAGAGGCAGGGAAGAGGGCTGGGGGCAGTGTCCTTGCAGGATCAGTTAGCAATCTGGAGGTGAGACAAGGAGAAAAAAGCCATTGATATTCGGGACATGACAGCTGAACAAGCCACAGATAAAATCACATTAACTGTGTGTAGGGTATGGACAGGCATGGGAAGTCAAGGTGAGTTTGTGGATGCTGGCAGCTGCTGAAAGATGTAGGACAATATTGACCCCACCTAGTCCTGAGAGGCACAGTCAACATGGACGGACAAACAGGGACATGGCTCAATGTGGACCAATAGATCCTCTCCCCTAGGGAAAGATCCCCCGGGGAAAGAACCACAGACTGGGATAGGGACAGGGAAATCTCTCATTTTCTGCTAATGGCACCAATACTGAGGACATAGTCACCAGGGCCCGATTCTCACTTATGAGTGCAAGGTGCCTTACAAACAGAAGAGGGAAGAGCATCCAGTGACAAAGTGCCATTCCAACTCTGGCTTCCCCATTCACTGATTATCCTCCTGCTTGCTACAGCTCTTTTTGGACTGGCCAGGTTATCGTGGGGTTCTTAGCCCTACCAGCAGAAACGAAAGCACCTCCACTCTCAATCCGAGAGGCTGAGCTCAGCACCTGCGCTGGAAGGTAGCTGGTTTGTATTATACCAGTTTGACAGTAAAGGAAGAGCCAGATTGTTTGGGGTACACCAGGAGGGATCAGTCCAGATCTTTCTTGCCTCTTTCTCCCTTGTTTTATCTCTCTCTCACCTTCTGCACCCTGCAACACACTGCTAATGGAAGAGGCTCTGCCTGCCCTAGCTGTTTGCAGCACCAAAGCAGTGTCCCAGCCTTCCTAATCTGAGGTGCCCAATTGCCCGTCACATCAGGGTTCATCATGAAAACAGCGCTCAGCTCACTCAGAGAGAGCCTTGAACAAACAAGCTCTCCGCTCGCCACCAGCTCTGCTGACACTGGGTGAGAAGCTGCAGGGAGAGAAGAGACAGATAAGGGAAAGATGTGGCTTCTGTCAGGGCTCCAGATATGTGAGGTACAGAGCCCAGCACATGCTCCAGACCAGAGACACCCTGGCAAACCTTATGCTGGGGAGATTTGTGATGCTTTCAGGATCACTCCAGCTCTGGCAAAATTTTCTGGAGGTCTGGACTGGCAGGGTCATCCTCTTGATGAACTAGCTGCTTAGAAGGAAGCATGACTTGGTGGAAGAGAACAGGGACCCTGAGGCTCACCCTTACCCATCCCAACAAACCTCTTAGGGCTCTGAAGCTCCTTTGTTATTGAAATGAAAACTGGGGATCTCAAAGGAAAGGACTCCCAATATTAACTACTTTCAGGAGGACAAAAACACTCCAGAGACTTTTCTCCCAGATGGGATTCTCTGTAGCACCACAACTTTCTTCAAAAATGTCTTAATATTATAGCTTTTATTCTTTTTTGTATATGTCATTCCAACTTCTGGAAACCTTAGGGGGAGACCTGAGCTTTAGATGGATTCCTTGGATATCAGATAGGCAAACCCAACAGACTTCACAGATGTATCAAATCTTATGCTGAAAGAACCTCTTCTGATAGGCCCCATAAAAACACAACTGGGCAACTATGTCTTAAGGCCATTTCTACAGTCTATTGCATAAATGTTTCCTGCTCTACTTAAATGAGCTTTGAAGGACTGGAATTGTTTAGACTTTCTTTATTTGCAGGTGCCTTGGGCTTTGACACACTCTTCTGATAGAAGCCCATCTCCTGTGGTCCTGCAGTACTGGGTTGTCCCACACATCATGAGTGGCTGCAATGAATGGGCAGAGTAGGAAGTGATTTGAAACTCTGTTTCTAAGCTTGAGGATCTTTCCTCTGATGTTTTTTTCCAGTGCTGTTCCAGTGATGCAAGTCACTTGTTGGAGAAAAGGGGAGGGCAGTGGCTGCTCTGGGGACAAAGGGTGGCAGAGACCAGAACAGTATGTTCATAAAGAGATGATCCTCTAAAAGTTGGGGACATGGTTAGGAATCCCTTTGGATGTTCCTCCTGCATGCAAAGGAATTTCCAAAAAACACATTTGGAGACAGAGCCCTACAAATATCAAATATGGAGGGGGACACTCGTGCTGGGGCTAAAGAACATTTGAGGAAGCGTCTGCAGTCCAGACCTCAAAGCTGATTGCTCAGGCCGTGGTTTAGCAGTACAGTAAACCCAGCTTCAGGGCTCCAAAGGCCCTATAAAAAATACTAAAGCACGCAACACGAAGCACTGATTCACTATAAACTCATTCTCCTGCTCAGACAGCTGCAGTGGAGAGATTTTGTCTTTAAGCAGGCATGGTCTGTCTGTGCCATTCTAACTTTGTCAAGTACCATCTACCAGCTCAAACGTCGTACCACATACTCTGGCTAGTTTGACAGAAAAACCACCGGACACCAGTGCCTCATCTGGGTTGGATCCACTCTGCTGGCTGCTTTGGCAGCACACATGTAGGTAGGAATTGATGAGGAACCTTGGCCTCAGACTGACAGTGTGTTGGCATCTGCCTGGGGTCTGTCCCTGCTGTGGATAGGACCTGTTGCAAGAGGCTTGGGATCCCCTAACAGGTGCTGCCAGAAGATACCTGGTTCATACCTCTGGAGAGCAGGAGGAAGGCAGAGAGGTAGAAGAGGTGGTAAATCGGTGCTACCTCTTTCTTTAGGGAAAAAAGATACATATTTCTTCATTGAATGAGAGAAGAAGGTGGATGCTAAAAGCTGAGCCTAGACCTGGTTACAAAACAGGAATAGAAGCTGGGAGGAACCACAGAGTCCAATAACCTGCAGCCCCTCTTGCCACCCTCCCCTCCTGTCCACCTTGTTTCCCATGGCCCTGCTCCAGCTCAGGACTCCCCCTGCCTCACCTCGGGGCTGAGCTCTCTGGTAGGGACCAGGCTGGGCTGGCAGAGTTGGGGGATCGGGGGCGGGGGTTGGCAGGTTTCCTTCTCTGGGACTGCGGACTTAACTTCTGCATGGACCCATGCCCGCGGGAGACGTCTGGGAAGAGCAGGCAGAGCCGCCTGGTACTTACGTGTCGTTGGGATGTACATTTTCCTCTGCTTCACCCGGAGAATCCGTGTCATGTTTTTCCCCTTTCTTAAAAGCAATTGAGCAAAGCGGTCCCAGGAGGGAGCGAGTCCCACCATGCCCTACCGGAGACGCAAGTCCTTCTTCCTGGACCTGCCCATCGCACCCTCCGTGACCGGTGTGGGGCTGGGGCCCACTCCTGTGCCCGCTGGCGCCCGGCCGGAGATGCGCGGTCCCCCACCCTCAGGCCGGCGGGCCTCTCCCCCGCGCTCCCCTCGCCATCTGCGGGAGAGGGGGGCTCCTCCGCCAGGCTCGAGCAGACGGAGCGGAGCGGCGGCTACCGGGGAACGGATGCCGGCAGCCAATCGGCGGCACGCACGGGAACACCGGCAGGAGAAGGAGAGAGGAGAAGGAGGGGATGGACCGTGGTGCAGGAGAACGGAGAGGAGCGGGGGGATGGAGAGAGAAAAGGGGAGAGGGAGGTGCGGGAGAGGGTTAAGGGGAGACGGGGAGCGCAGAGGAGGGGAGAATGGAGGAACGGAGAGTGCGAAAAGGAGCTGGGGACAGTGGAGGGGAGAGGGAGAGAGAGAAGAGAGGGATGCAGAGAGCGTCTGTGTGGTGGGAGAGTGGCGTGGCGAGGGGCGGGAGAGGGTTGTGACAGTGCAAAGCGCCCACGGACACACAGGAGAGGGGCTCCCCTTTCCGAGGATCTTGCGGGCAGGACCCTTGCTGCTCAGAGCCGTAGGGACATGGCAAAGTCTTCTGGCTGGCAAGATGCATTACCTTCCTGGACAAAGCTGCTTGGGAATTAACCATTGCTACTTGTCACAGGGGAGAAGTATTGAGTGCCTTGTGACTTGCATAAAGGGGTCTTTACAGGTTGCCCAGAGAAGTTGTAGCTGGAAACATTCAACGTCAGGTTGGACGGGGCTCTGAGCAACCTGATCTAGTGGAAGATGTCCCTGCTCATTGGAGGGGGTTGGACTAGATGACCTTTAAAAGTCCCTTCCAACCCAACCCATTCTTTGATTCTATGATTCTATGCTCATAAACCGGGGTGGCTGCTGAGCACACAAGATCTTCTCCCTTCTGCTCTGCCCTGCGAGCACCTCCAGCTGGATGGAGCTGAGAGCAGATGAGCAAATAGGGGGTCTGTCTGTCTCAACTCTCTCCCTCCTCCCTGCACTATCTCATGTCTTTTGCACCTCCTTTGGGAAAAAAGCCACAGTTCAACAGCCCCAAACTCTCCTACCATATTTGATCTCTGCTGCAAAGAGTGGACCCAGAAGAAATGGGGCAGGGCAAGAAATTAAGCTCCTTTGTGTGAGCAGTTCTCCCAGGAAGGAAATTAGGATTTTCCCATCCCATTCCCTGCACAAAGTGCTTCCCTGTGGTCCTCACCCCCTTCCCTGCCCTGCAGCCAACATCAGTGACTCCTTGTGCTGTTCAGTCACGCAGATCTTGACATTTGGCACTGTTATGAGCATTTGAGCTCCTGGGGCCAATGCTAGCCCTAACAGAAGTAGGGAGTATCTCTGCAAGCAGAACATAGCCACGGTCTAAAACCTGGCCTTCCAAACCTGCTTGAGCAATTTTAGGTCCAGCCAGTGCTGCTCAAAGGTGAACAGGTGAAGGCAGTACAGGGCTTCAAAGCTGTCCAGATGCCTTAGCCTAGGTCTTGGCCACAATGCTGTCTGGAGACACACTGGAGAGATGAGGCCTCGCTGGGGAAGGAATGGCATGGGCAGCACCCAGTGGCTATCTTTGTCATGGCAGGGCAGGTATCTGCAGCACCATGCAGGGAGCCCCCAAGCTCGTCTCTTAGAAGAAACAGAGCTGTGCAACAGCAGAGCTCTACCCAGGCCAGCTATCCCTTGCAGGACTTGTTAGCATAAGCACAGTCACAGGATCACAGTTTCCAGGTCTCCAGCTCAGTTCTTCAATGCTCAAAGTCCTGCCCCATTCTCTGCCTCAGCTCCAAGCGGGTTGTGCGAACTGCTTGAATTGTGTTGGAAGGAGAGCTCAGCCTGTGCACCTCCACAGGTAGTCAGATACAGGAATTTTGTTTCATGCACATGGTGAGCCTCTCCTCTCTGCATTGCTGTACGTGATAGGGGACAGGGCAGACTGAGAAAGTAAAAAGCCAAGGCTTGAAAACTGGAGAGGAAGTAATAATCCACGGGGAATTCATTAGTTTGAGTAATGTTTAGGATGTTTAAGGGAGGCTAGATCCCAGACTCAAGGGCTTTGTGTCCCTTGCCCTTCCACAGGTATATGCCCACACCAGAGACTCATTCTGGACTTATGTTTACACAATTTACGTTACCTTTGGATGGCGCTTGGGCAATTCATCTGGCAACCCATGTGCAATGCAGATATTTGTGGAACTTGCTGCCACAGGATGTCCTGCAGAGTTGCTCTGGACATTATCAGTGGATAATGTGTCACATCACTGAATTAACTGCCTTACTCAGGGCTGACCATGAATTGAATTTGCAGAAATTTCCCTGGCGGCAGGTAGCCCTCAAGGGATTCACTGTGGCGGGTTGTTGCTGACACTACCCATGCACCTCCTCGGTGCAGGAAGCAGCCTTTGAAACCCAGAAGTGGTGCTGCATCGGGGAGCGGTAAGCTGGCTCAGCTCCACAGTTTCTCTGTGCCCTCCTAGGACTGCAGGATTTTGCAGTGCCAATCATTGCACCCTGAGCCCTCCTCCCTCCCGCAAGCAGTGGCAGTAGCAGCCACCCTGTAACGCTTATTACTCTCAAGTCCCTGCAATGCATCAGGAAGGCAGGTGCTCACAGCTGCCAGATCCATAGTACCGCTGGGACCACTCTCTTCAGCTTAATTTTAGTGACTTGGAGGCAATTTGTCTCATTCCTGGTGACTCATTCCTCGCTCTCCCCCCCCCCCCCCCGCTCTCCCCCTTCCTGTTCTCGCTCTGCCTGTGCCTGGCAGCGTGAGTGAGTGCCGGTACCGATATGACTGCCTGTGACGTGAGCTTAGGAGTGTTAACGCAGAAATGTTTTGGTGAAAGGGTGTCCCCTGCAACCCGCAGGGGCAGTCCCTATGGAGAGGAGTCTGGGTCCGGATGTCCCCTCCCAAAGCCTGCATCTCATCCTTTGTGTGTCTCAGAGGGGAGACAACTTTTCCTTGGAAGATGGAGGCTGAGAAGAGGAAGGGCAAAAACCAAGGTGTAATGATCCCGCTGCCTTCAGCTGGCACATGATATTTGCACTTTACTGAGGAATGCAGGGGGCTCAGCTGAGAACTTAGCAACTCGGTGCATGAATCAGGCTTCCTCTCTTCATCCTATAGTGGCTGGGGCTCACCAGTACCAAGCTCAGCATGGTGCTGCCTGGGTTGTCACTGCCGAAGGAGAGCCACAGCCATCAGGTGCCTCCACCCCAGCCATCCCATTGCTCACTGCTTCAGGGCTGTGTCCCCCCAAGGTGCAACACATCACGGCCATGGCAAGAATGTACGGTCTGTTTATTGGGTTGTAACCTTTGGGGTTGGTGAGGAAGGGAAGGAGCAGCTGGGGTGGGGCGAGTGTGGGGAAGTTGTGCAAACACAAACTGGTGCTACAGACCCACAACAGTCTTTCAAGCCAGAAGAAGTAAAAAGAGCAGTGACCACCTCAAAGTACTGAGCTCTGGGATGCTGGAGCCATCGCTCTCCTGCATGCTGGGCAGAGCCTGGCGTCAGGATGGGGCGGGGATCTGTAGCCAAAAACACAACAGACCTTGTGAAACCAGCTGGGTTATTTTCCTGCTCTCCCTCCCTCTGCCCTGGTGGTGGTGGTAGAACGAAAGGGCAGGGTCCCAGCCAGAAAGCTCTCACTCTTCTCTTTGCTCAGGCTCTGGCCAGCTTTGCCTCTCATTCTGAAGCCTCTCTCCTCCCTCTGCTGCCTTGAGTTGGAGGGGAAGGCCAGGTGGGGACAATACGAGGAGTAAAAGAGTCCTGGTGGGAGGAGAAGCTGTTGCCTGCCAATGAACAGCAACACAAAAAACCCCTTGAGGTGAGCAAGGCCTGGTAAGAGGAAGGGCCACTGGGCAACTGCTGTAAATAAGGAACAGCTTTTTTTTTTTTTTTTCCTATAGACAAAGGCTGTGGCTTCACAGCTCTCACAGCAGGTCATCCCCAGCGCAGCCTGGACGCAGTTTCCTCTGTGGCAGAAGGCGACAGACCGTTCTTCCCTGTGGGAGAGGTGGAAAATCCTGGGCTGCCCTGCACCAGGAGAAGGGGGCAAACCTGGCCGTGGGCAAGCATCAAGGAGGGAGAAGTGGTTCAGGGGTCCGTGTACTCTGTCATACCCTGTCCTGTCCTTTCCCCAGGCAGGACGGCTGTCTCACTCTCTTTGAGGGTGACCCATCCCACCAGGCACAGCAGGTCATAGGAACCCAGTGGCCCTGACCACCTGGGTTCAGGAGCAGGAAAGTGCCACTGCTGTCACTCCGAGGGATCCCTTTCAGACTTACTCGCTTAGAGGAGGCTGCATGCACGTTTCTTTGTCCGGGTGGGCTGCGGACAGAGGACTGCTCGGATGGCCTCATCAAACACCGTCTTGAGGCCGCGCTGCGTCAAAGCCGAGCATTCGAGGTATTTCACGGAGTCTGTCAGGAGAAAAGCAGGTGCTGTAATGGGGAGGAAGGGAACTGGGGTAGGCAGTGGGAGTACCCAGGAGTCTGCTGCCAAGGGTGTTCAGAAGAGAAACATGCAGGAGGAATACCACAGATCGCATCAAGCAGAAAGAGATGCATGTGCCCACATCACCAACGTGTTTCTGGCTCACATCACTGCACAGCCACAACACGGTCCTCCCACAGTGCCCATTTCAGGGTGTCCTGAGGCACATACACGCCACCTAAACACCCCCAGACTCTTGTCTTGAGATGAGGTCTCAAGTGTCCTCAGGCTTCAAGTGTCATTCAGACTGCCTGGCCTCAAGCACCTCTGGTGGCATCTCAAATCACATGGCACCCTCCTTTTCGGACTCTATAGCCCCAAATTCTCAGAGACCTTGTGCTGGAAAGCAAGGCACCTGGCTCCTGCCTGAACTGAATAAACACAGCTCAGGTGATCAAAGCCATTAAGCATCAACAGGACACACTTCACTCACTCAGGCAGTCTTAACTTCAGGGCAAAGCTTGACAGCTGTACAAGACCAGGGTTTGCTTATTCTCCACCCTTGTAGCGAGCAGAGCCACCGCATGAGGCTGGCTATGGTATCCTGGCCAGACACCCTCTCCTCCAAACTCCTGGTTGAAAACTTCTCCCTCAACCTATGTTTCCCACCCTCTCTGCTGCCTCTGCATGCCGCATCTGAGAAGAGAGGTTACCTGGAATGGGCATTTGTGCATGTTCCAAAATACGGGAGCAAGCTGACGCCCCTGAGATGAATGGTGGGGTGAGACACACATACCCGGGGTTGCATGATATGTGCCCTGGTAGTCAGAGGCAGGGACGGGAAGCTGCAGTTGCAACCCTTCCTGAGAGATGTTAGAAAACTCACTCTTCTGCCTCTTTCCGGATGTGGAGGAGAGGCCTCTGCCCACACAGCAGCTGCGGCTTTCACAGAAAAATATTGGCCCAGATAGAAGTAGCAGAGTAAAAGGGGAGGGGAATGTGCAAGTGTGTGTGTGTGTGTGTGTGTGTAGGATGGTGGCCAGAGAGAGGCAGAAACAGAGGGGTTGAGGGGTTGAGGCTTCTTCAAGGAGCAGATCTCCTTCCTGAGTCTCCTGAAGTGCATTTTGTCCCATGACCCTTGATGTGTCTCCCCGTGTCCCTCGGAGATACCACTGTGAGATACCTCTACGAAAGCCTCGTTATGTTGAGGGGAAGCCCTTATCTTCTGCCTCTCTCCTTTCAGTGGGTCCAAGATGTTGCCCCAAGCACATACCGATTTCCTTGGCCAGAGCAAGGCCCTGAGGATATGTAATGGGGGATAGCTTCTTCTCCTTCAGCTTCTCAATGGTGTCCTTATCATCACGAAGATCCAACTTTGTGCCCACAAGGATGATGGGAGTGCTCGGGCAGTGGTGCCGCACCTCGGGGAACCACTAGCAAAGGAGCAAAATGGCAAAGATGTGAGAAGTCACACATATGGGCATGCACAAGGGAAACAAAGACGCAGCCCTGAAAAAATGTCAGCAAGATAGCTAACACCCTGTCCTTCCTCACAGCCCTTCCATCCAGTGTTGGGCACTATAACTTGGCCGAGGCCAGCCATTGTTGCTGGGTCCTCAGGCAAAATCCCTGACATGGAGCTCAAATTCTGTTAAGCAAAAGCGCAAGCTGCTCTCCACTCTTCATGGCTCCCTGAAAGCCAGGGAGGAACCTGAAAGTGGTAGGAAGGAAATACTATGTTATTCCACTCTCCATCAATCTCTCCCTTCTTCCCTCACTTCCCATCCAAAGCCTGTGGGTACCTGCTTCTCATACCCTATGGACTGGTCCTGCATGTCTGTGCTGTGACAGTCTTGGCTGAAAGATGCCATCAGAATATAAGCCTGTGGTCTCACAGCTCAATAGCCCAGCAAGATGAATATTAGCCCTTTAATAGGGTTGGCCACCTTTTTTGAGATGACCCAGAAAAGACGTCTGAAGGAGGCTGATATTTTAGTTCCTTCTGACTGACACAAAAAAAGATATTACCTCTCTGAATCTAGACGTTTTATTAGCAGTCTCCACCCACAGTCACTCTCTTTGCAAGACCACCACCAAATTTCACCCTCCTCAACCCCTGATGGACCAGGATATTCCGTCTCACCTTAGCACGGACGTTTTCGTAAGATGCCGGGCTGACAAGGGAGAAGCAGATCAGGAAGACATCCTGTAGGCATACAACCATGGTGCAGAGTTAGGATGAGAGCATGGGATTGCATACAGGAGGCAGGGAGGGGAGAGGAGAGCTGGGTGGGCAGCATCCTCCCTCTGCAGCAGAGGGTCATGCTAGGGAAAGCTGTCACTCACAATGTAACACAGCCCTGACTGCTGCTAATTGCCTCTAGAGGAGAGAAGGATATTTGCTCCCCTGACTCATGGTAACCATAGCCACCATTATCAGAAGAGCCAAACGTTTAACTATGAGGATGGGGTTTTTGCGGTAGGCACACTCATCCTCATGGGAAACAGCCTGACAGCGTCCTGCTCATTTCTCACAGAACACCAGCAAGCTCTCAGGCCAGAATAATTTTGCCTGCTGTTGAGACAGAGCTAGGCTCAGCCCAAAAAGGGCACACGCAGGACACAAATGAGGCGGAGTTTCAGTTATCCACATAAGCGCTTCTCCTGGGCATGGCAGAATTTAGACTTCCATTAAAAACAAGACAAAACAAAACAAAAACAGCTCTTCAGGGTTATATTTATTTCATCCAACTTCTCCTAGCTAAAACAAGGGTGTCAGGCCCAGCCTATCCATTTCCATACTTCTACAACCATCAGAGGCAAAAACCTTGGAGAGCAGTTCCCCCACCTACCCTTGGGATGTGTCTCACGGTGGGTGCAAGCATGTTGTTGAGAAATACCCCTGCTTGCACTGACTGCGGAAGGAGCCTTATACCAGGTGTCTGACTTTTAGGTGGCTGAACCTAGCTGAAACAAATCGTGCCCTCAATTCCTAGCCCTTTTGGTTGCGATGGCAACCTTAGGACCAACGCCTGAGGCAGCAGGGTCTTTCTGAGCTTGCCAAGAGACTTCTTGGAACAACATCCTCCAGGGAAGGTGACCTTTAAACCCTGAAATCACTCTGTCAGCGTGGGGAAAAACTGGTGAATGCATTATCTGAGGCATCCATTTATTCTGCTAGAGGCTTGGGCTTAGTTGAGACGTCAGTAGATCAAATACATGTGTCCATATATCAGATCTCTTTTAAAAGGCAGAATCTGGAGTAGCAGGGCTCACAGAAATGTGAGAAGCTCCTCCCTCAGCTTAGACCCACTTTAACTTCACAAAAGGAGGGTTTTTTTTACCAGGGCTGTGTAAGGCATCTGCCCCACACTGAAACCAGTGTCACCTGGGCTCATAAGTATCTTCAGCTGGGCTTGTAAGTATCTTTGATGATCTCAGGTTTCTTGCTAAGTTATACCGGTAATGAAGTTTAGATAAAGGCTCCAAAATACCCTTAGATGTCTTTTACCTTTAGGGTTTCAATGCACTTGTATATCAACAGAGGTATTGTCAGAAAAGGGCAGAGAGAGACAGGAACAGTCCTGTCACTGTTTTATGGAAAATGTTGATTTTTGCAGTGGAGGCATATCTGAGGAACAAGGGAGGAGGGGCATGGAGTGTGACCCACCGTCTGCGGGTAAGAGAGCGGCCTCAGCCTGTCATAATCCTCTTGTCCAGCAGTATCCCATAGCCCCAGATTTACAGGCTTGCTGTCAACCATCACGTTGGCGGAATAGTTATCAAACCTGAAATTCAGAAACATAGGCCATGGCTCAAACAGGAGAAGAGGGAGCCCTTCCAATAGTGTAGGTGGGGTTCACTAGGTGCACCCAGGAGCAAAGGGTAGTGATTCCTCTTCTCAGCTCACCTGGGTGATGCTGGTGTCCTGTGAATCTCTACCTTAGGGACTTCCCATTCAACATCAACCTCCTCCCCATCACCAAGCCGTCCTGAAAAAGTGCCTGGCTGCAGCTCCACCTTTGCCACCTTGTGTGCAGATCCATAAACCCTTCAGTTTCCCACTTCTTTCCCCAGTATCCTTCCTATAACTGTGTCTGCTCTAGCAAAGCCCCTGTCTTTCTTTTGTGCTCTAAACCCCAGCTTTCTTCTTAGAAGTGAAGAAGAAGAACCCATGTTTCTGTAGCTCCCCCAGAGCCCTGCACTCCTCAACACGCTGCTGGAACTGAGGCCAATATGTCCCCTTACTCTTTGACAACCCAGCGTGAAATATTTGAGAACAGCTGTCAGGATTGCATGCTTGGGAGTAAAGACTTAATGGAAAAAAAGGATATTAGATTAATAGAGATGTTCCTCCCCTCATCCTAGAAAATTGTATTTCCTGTTCCTTTTGGTATATTTTTGTTTTCAGGCTAAGGTGAGGGAAACCAGTGATAGGACGGACCCAACACAAAGACCTTGTGAATGTGCTCACAGCATACACCGCTGTTGTAAGATAAGCCATGCAGTCCGAGGAGCACAAAATGGCCTCCCTTTCACGTCTCCAGACACAAGCCTCAGACAGGAGAAACGGTGTGTGACACACAAAATGCATAGCCACTTCATGTCTACATTCTAGGAAGGGATGGTGCCCTTCCACAAAACAGCTTCTGAGAAAAGATGGGTTCTTGCTGCCGCAGCCATTTTTTGCAATGTCCATTGCAAACTGGTCTGGAGAAAAAAGTGAGGCTCTGAGGTTTTCCTGCACCTGTCCTTCCCAAGGAACCTGAACCTGAGCTGGCAGTCTGACACATTGTGCCTAGCTCCTTTTCCCACCTCAGGGAGCGTGTAGTCATACTCCACATCCCAGTGGTGTGGTATGAGTACATGTGCTGTGCACCATATCCCCATGCACTGTGGGGAGACAAATGCATCTGACCGCTCAAACTAAAGCAGCCCTAAAGTTGCTTCTTATTCCAACAGCCTGCAGGTCTGTCCCAGCCTCAAGCATACGTCTGCTGGATCGCACAGTGCTTCTACTCTGGCATTGAGCTGAATCCTGCACTCTCACCGTCAGGGTTATCAATGCCTGCTCCAGTGACAGTGCGTGCCTTGGACAAGGAAGGAAGTGGAGACCCTTGTCCATCCAACAACCTTCTCTTGGGCCTGGCCCAATTTTTGTAGCCTGATGCCTAGCTGTTTTGCCTAGCAGGACTCCATCTACTACTTGTAAACGTAGCAGGCAGATAGACCCTTAGGTTGGTTTGTGTCTCCCAAATATCCCATTTATACCAGCATTTCATAAGGCCACTTGTGCTTCTGGTGAAAGGTGACAGATCCAAAGCGTAGAGGCGCCTTCACTGGTTTGGCAGCCCTTCCTCTGCTGGCATGGAGATTGCAGCCCTGCCTTCAGAGTGCGCAACAAGGGGTTTCTGCACCCCTTTGCATCCTGCTTTCCATGCCTCCCACCCACCCCAGGACCTGTTTATGCATTACTCACACAGTGGGGATGTATTCTCCTGGGAAGGCATTGGTGGTGTAGCTGATAAGGAGACAGGTTTTCCCCACAGCTCTGGAAGAGAAAGAAAAAACAGCAGGTAGGGGTAGTGCAGGCAGTCTTGCTAGGGTGAGATGGAGATGGGGCAATCCTTCCACACCTCTAAGCTAGCCCTGTCAGGAGATCCCTGGAAGCAGAAATGCATTCACAGGACCAGACAGCACATAACCATAGGTTAGACAACTGGCAGGAAGAAAGACAGGATGTCACCCAGAAATGTTTGTTGACTTCAAGCACAAAGGCTTGTTTTTACGGTCTGGTACAGAGATCACTCAGCTAAAATGCATCCACTCTGAGATGGAGGCGAGAGCCCATTTCCCAGTGCGTGCACGGTGCTATATGCTCACAGCCAAGGTAGGTGTATTAGTTCGGTGCAGGAGTGCCATGACAAAGCTGCCCAGCCAACTACAGCCCCTGAACACAGGCACTCCTCCATGCTCTGCAGGAGCTGAGGCCAGGGGCTGACAGCACCTCTTCTTGACCTAGCCACACCACCTTCCAGTCTTGTCTGTTTGCAGTAAGCTGCAGCATCACCTGCAGAGAGAGCTGTAAGCATCCAGCAAGGTGCCTCTCCCTGCGGCTGACAGAGGCTGCTGGTGGTGTTTCTAAGCTAGAAGCTGGTGCTTCCTCTCTCCTCAGCCTCCCCAACACCCATGCTGCAGCAAGGGTGGAGCTCAAATAAGCCAGGGTAGCGGCACAGTCCAGAGTGGGTGAGAGCATTGGTGTGAGGAAGGTGAGAAAGGGGGCAGTAAGGCTATCGAGGGGAGGAGAAGGTGTCATGGGCAAGGTGAAGCCTGTGGTGAGGGAAAGAAGTGGAGAGAAACTGGAAGAAGATAAAGTGGCCAGGTCAGGTGTGGGAAGGAGAATCCTTCTCCTGCTGGGCTGCAATTTCTCAGGTCTATGTGGCCTGGGAAAGTCTGGCCGTATTTCAGTTACAGCATGTGTAAAATGGAGCTGGTGAGAGCAACCTGGCTCCTCAGCCTATGAGCACAGCCACAGGATGAGGGAGATGTCTTTCCTGGGGGAAATGCTGGAGTCCCACTGCTGAGGATGTGCTAACCATCTCAGCTGTACCTGCAAAGTCCCCTATTGCAGAGCTGCAGCCCTGCCTTTTTGTGTGCCCTTGATGGGCACAGCTGGCATCTTCACCCTGGTCATGAGGCACCTGCCTTGGTCACTGCACTGTGGGGCGGCTGAGGAATAAACTGAGCTCTTCAGTTTCCTGAGCTCTGACACTTGTTTCTTCCTTCTGCCACCTCCCTTTCTTAGATCCTCCTCTCTCAGTCCCTTCTCTTTCTCCAGCTCCCTTGCTTCCCTCTTATCATAGAGATATTGAGGGAGGGCCATGGAGGCTTCCTGAAGCTCTGCAGGTAATGGCTCAGGAGATCTACGGAACTGTGGGTGGGTCAATCATGGAAGGGCGGACAGTTCTGAATTAGTGTGGTTGAACAGAGAGGAGCACAAAGGGTCAGTGAAGGGCTGAAGGTTACAACAAAGCTATTGAGAGAAGAGATGAGGTTAGGGTCACCTGCAGGTTCCTGGGACTGAATTCAGGGAGAGTTAAGAGGTCAGTGATGTGTGATGGAGGGAGCTGTGGGGCCAGCTATGGGGCAACATGAGGGGCTTAGCTAAGTGACAGCAAAAGGTCCTGTGGTTGGTAAGGTCAAGCCAAGGGAGGGTGACATGGCTGGTACGGCTGGGAGGGAGGTGAAGGGTGGTGAACCAAGAGCTCAGAGCGATGGGGGGATGACTGGACTGCTGTGTTACAAGATGGTGAGAGGGGAGGTGCAGTGTACAGAGAAGCAAAATGACAGGACAGAAGACATTTAAAAGGAGTTCTGGTCAGAGGGGTTGAGAGCAGGACATGTTGTGGGGTTAGCCATGATACGAGGGGAATGCTGCCTTGAAGGATGGCTACAGGGTTGGTGCAATGTGCGAGGGGAAACTGGGGCGTTAACAGGGCAACAGATAAATGTCCAGTGGAGTCCATCCAGCTCCAGCTTGCAGCCTTCAGGGGGCTTTTCTTAGAGGTAGCAGTGTTTATTTGGGGCTCTGTCCTTCCTTGTCCCTTGTCCCTGTCCCCTTGCCCCAGCCCCTGAGAATATGTCTAACATGTACTGTTATGTTTGCAGACATCTTCTTCCCTGGGCGAGTTTTGAAGGAGGAAGTGACTGTGGGGAGCAGGGCTGCTGCAAATGTCTCTTCATCTGCTACCTGATAGCTGCCCCAGATAACAGTCTGGCCAGCTCCTAGCTGGGAAATGAATTAACCTACTCCATGCCAAATGTGGACTCTCCTCCCCTCCCTCCCCTTCATCTACTCATCCCACAGGGCAAGAAGAGGCCCTGTTCATCCATCCCTCCCGCTCCCAGCAGTACTGACTGCTTCAGTTATTGATGGCTTAGACCGGACCATTTCCAGGAATCACGGGACATGAGCAGTCATGTCATCGTGCTGTGAAGGCAAGGTTGTGTTACCCTCCACTCTCAAAGCGGCATATGTTTATGCCTATCTCAGTGGAAAGAGCTTCTCCTCCTTGTGCTCACAGAAACCCCTTGCCAACAGTCTCCCCCACACCCCGATACAGAGATAATGTGCTGAGAAAAATTGAACACAGAGATACCGGCAGACATCTCATCAGGCCCATAGTGCCGTGCCCTCTCCCAGTTGGTCCCAGTGAGCAGATGGCTTTCAAGGAGTCATTCACCTGCAGGAGAGCGCTTGCACCTCTTGGGTTTTAAATCTGACTCCTGCCTACAGGTTGAATCTGGCAGCAACACCACCACCTCCTGTGCGTGGGATGGACCTGCTCCACTTTCCATGCCCCTTTTGCAGATGCCCTTCAAAATGCCCTCTTCCACACCCTCCCCAGAGGAAGGTCCCTTGCCCTGGGGAGGGAAGAGCGAGCGAGCGAGAGAGGGAACGCAGTCTGCAGGAGGTCAGAAGCAAAGCTGGAGAAGTTGCACCAAGCAGCCACCTTCTTTCTCACCCCTTGTCACCGCCCCTCCCTCCCTGCATCCACAGCAAACCAGCGGGGTACCTACCCGTCTCCCACCACGACACACTTGATGGCTTGCATGTCTCTGGACCCGTGGTGGAGGACAGAGCCCTGGGGCAAAGGAAAGTCACGCCAAGGCAAACAGCAGGGAAAGACGGGCAAATTTGGGTATCAGCCCTTGTGCTGCAGTGAGCGGCAGGTTGCAGGAGGAAGGAAGTGGAAGAGGGAACTTTACTCGATGATCACCCTCCAGTCCCTCCTCCCCTGCCACCACAGCAGCAGCTCTGCGGCCGAGGCCGTTAGCAGAATGAAGGCGGGGCATGCATGACTTCGTGGTTGGGATGATGACTGCTGTAATTTTTTTTTTCTCCCCACGTGTCTCACCCACTCCCTTCCCATCCCGTCCCACTGAACAGCTGGGGGCACCAAACTGCTTTTACAGGGGAGCTGAACAAGTGTTAGAAGCGTGAGAAAGTGGAGGGGTGGGTTTCCTCCTCCCTCGTTTATCATCCAAACTTTGGAGGAGGTGTAAGCAGCGAAGGGAATCTGAAGTGGGAGCAGTGGTGTGACGTGGGGCAATGAAGATTTTTCAGATCTTCCCAGCACCCCTGAGCGTCAACAGCGAAACGTCACAAGGAACAATGTTTTCTGTGAAGGCTGGACAAGTTAAGCACCTCTAGGAAGCAGCAGCCACCCCATGGCTGCTCTGTCCCTCCTCTCCCGTGGTGATACGGCCCTGCCGCACTTCCCCACCTGCCCAGATTACTAGTACAAGGAAGTATTGTGTGAACCTGTGTGTTCACTGTGAGGCGGAGCAAATGCATCAAGGGATACAATGAACTGTTTTCTCTCCCCTGCCAGTACTATGACAGCCGAGACTGGTGGATGAGAGGAGCCCCTGCAAACCAGCTTCTCCCTATCCACCCTCTCCCCTACATCTGTGCAAAAGCAGCCAGTGGGAGCTGCTGCCAGATATCTTCCATCTTGTTGTAGAATTGTAGAATGGTTTCAGCTGGAAGGGACCTTTAAAGGTCATCTAGTCATACCCCTCTGCAATGAACAGGGACATCTTCAACTACATCAGGTTGCTCAGAGCCCTGTCCAACCTGACCTTGAATGTCTCCAGGGATGGACATCTACCACCTCTCTGGGCAACCTGTTCTAGTGTTTCACCACCCTCATCGTAAAAAATTTCTTCCTTATACCTAGTCTGAATCCACCCTCTTTTAGTTTAAAACCATAACCCCTTGTCCTATCACTACAGGCCCTACTAAAAAGTCTGTCCTCATCTTTCTGATAAGCCTTCTTTATGTATCGAAAGGCCACAATAAGGTCTCCCTGGATCCTTCTCTTCTTCAGGCTAAACAACCCCAACTCTCTCAGCCTGTCCTCATTGTCCTCAGAAGATAAAATAACTTTAGAGCTAAGCAGCAAGGAGAACAGGGAAGCAATCACCCTAAGAAAGAAGAGAGAAGGAGCAGAAAGATCCCAAGAAGCTTTCCCTTCTCAAAATGAGGGTCTGCCTCTTCTTCCTTCCTTTTCCTCCCATGCAACGCTATGCCTGGAAAAGTGTGTATGTGTGCACATCTGTGTGCTCCAGCCTGAACTGATGAGTGGATGGGCAGGAGATGCATTTTATAGAAGAAGGGGTGTAGTGACACAGAATTAATTAGAATTTCCAGGCTTTGTCAGGACACTGGTTAGATCAAGAACAGTGGGTTTTCAGCTGGGATGTTCCTGAAGGAAGGAACTCTGAGGGAAAGCATTTCTCCAAAGGTTGATGACCTTTGTGCTGCTGAAGCCATGGGAGGCTGTTGCAGCTGACCTGCTCGGGAGGAGAGCTCTCCCATCTGTCAGTAAGTACTGGCCACAACCCAGAAACCTTCAACTGTGGAACATTTCCAAGTCTTGCAGGTATTTGAGAAGCAGAAAGCAACCAGCTGCACTAGGTGTTCCCTCTGTGGGTGGTAGGGAAGGGGAACTGTCATGTTTTAACCCGAGTTGGCAGCTAAGCACCACACAGCTGCTCGCTCACCCTCCCCCCGCCCCGGTGGGATGGGGGAGAGAATCGGAAAAAAAAAGTAAAACCCATGGATTGAGATAAAGGCAGTTCAATAGGACAGCAGAGGAAGAGAAATAATAATAATAATAATAATGATGATAAAAGAATATACAAAACAAGTGATGCACAATGCAATTGCTCACCACCCGCTGACCGATGCCCAGCCAGGCCCCAAGCAGTGATTGCTGCCCCCCAGCCAACTCCCCCCAGTTTATACACTGAGCATGATGTCATATGGTATGGAATAGCCCTTTGGTCAGTTTGGGTCAGCTGTCCTGGCTGTGCCCCCTCCCAGCTTCTTGTGCACCTGGCAGAGCATGGGAAGCTGAAAAAGTCCTTGACTGGTGTAAGCACTACTTAGCAACAACTAAAACATCAGTGTGTTATCAGCATTCTTCTAAATCCAAAACACAGCACTATGCCAGCTACTAGGAAGAAAATTAACTCTGTTGCAGCTGAAACCAGGACAGGGAGGAAGGAAACCCACTGACTCCTCTGCAAGCAAGAGCAGGAACAGGCCATAGGAATACGGGTCAGAGAAGGACAGAAGGGAGAGTGACAGAAGCTGTTACAGGGAGGGCAGCAGCAGGAGCTGGAAAGGGCAGGCAGGTACACGATATAGTGGACCAGGAGATAGGGACTCAGTCAGAAGAGAAGGCAGGTATATCTGGCCCTAGAGAATGCTACTGGTGGATGGAGAACAACCATTACAGCTCCCTGGGCAACTGGACACATTGAGAGCTTTCTGTGGGAGACATCTGGGTGACAAGTGAGGGCCCAGGGAGCTGGAGCTGGTGGAGTCCCTAGGGATTCAGGCAGCCTGGGACAGGCAAGCAGGAAACTAACCCCTTTCTGGGCATTGTTGAAACTGCATTTGGAATCAGCTTCTCCAAAGGAACATTCCCATTTTCACCAGAATTTCCTCTGAAGGTTTCCAATAACCCTTATGTGCCTGGGGGGAAGCAGGGTGGGAAGAACAGAGAGTGAACACCCGGGGTGGGAAGGATGGGGACTGAGGGGAAAAGAGCTGGGGAGAGCTGGAGAATACATCGAGTCTTACCTGGGACAGAGTAACAGACATGTGAGGATACTGGGGCTCGGGACGGGATTCAGGCTGAGACTGGATGGAAAACCGGCCAGTGGCACAGTAGGACCTGGTGGCAGGGATGAACAAGGACCACTGACCTGCTGAATGCCAGTGCGTGCTTTTGTCCTTGTAGCCTGGCATCTGGGCTTGTGGGACTGGCAGCGTGGAAGGGAGTGGGGAAGAAGAAGATGAGTTAAAATTGGTCAGGGAAGAGGGACTGTTGTTGAGACCCCATGTCCAGGTGAGCCCCATGTCAAAGACACTGTAGCTCTTTATGGCCAACAATGAGCTGTGGAAGTCCTGGCAAAAAGGTATATCTCCAACCCACTTCTGGGCAAATTACTTTCGGAAGAAAATTTCTTGCTACTGCTATGGATAGTCAGTTCTCATCCAAGTCAGAGGTCTGTGCTCTGAATCCATAAACATCCCTCCTCCACCAGTGCCTCTGTAGAGGAATGACAGAGATCTACATAAAGGCTTTTTGGGTGTTTCTTTCCATCATATTTAAATTATTAAAAATGGGATATTACATTCAAATAACACATATTGTAATCACTCTGAGAACAACTGGCACCTGCTACATTCCAACCTCTTGGTCGTACACGCTGCAGGAAGGGGAGGAAACTGCAGGAAACAGGCCCGTAACCCCTAACTGAGCACATACAGGCTTGTTGCTGCTTTGATGTCCTCTCACACCACCAAGAGGTGCTCTTGACATGAGTTTCCTTCTGCATGTGCAGCAGGGCTGAGGGAAGGCAGGCACCCATCTGGGGTTTCTTGTTCCCTTTGCTGAGTTTGAGGAAGATGCTAATGGGAAGGAATTGCTCAGTGGGACAGTTTTGCTCTGAGAGACTTCCAGTGCCCTGGGCTGGATCACCTCCGAGTGACCCATCTATGCTGGGTTTGCACAGCACCCATGTGGGACGGCGGGCAAGGGAGGAAATGCATGACACCATTTTTCCCCCCACAAGGATCCAAAGCAGCGAGGACTGCTCCATCTCTCCCCCTCTTTCTGTGGGGTTCTGCTCCCTCAGGGAGGATGGGAAAAGGGTGAGGGGACTCTTTCAGAAATGATGTTTGCACTTCACAGCCCTGCACAGGAAGGCAGAAGCTGAGCAGGAGGCTTGTGCTTTGGCACAGACAGGGTAGCAGGAGGAATCCTTTCCTGGGGGGAACACGAGACTCATTTCTTTGCGCACACAGGGCATGGCCACAGCAGGTTATTCTCATTACCCTGGGTCCTGATAGGATTTATGTGAGCTATCACTCAGGCAATCCTGAGTGGCCATGAGACCTTTTCTGTGTGTGCTGGGCCTCCACCAGGGAAAATAGTAATTTGCTTCAGCCTGGCTGGGCTGCAAACTGTCCCTGCTTGCTATATTCCCCTTTTGCATCTTCCCACTTCCCCATTCACACAGCCTCATACCACCTGCCTCCTGCTTTTAGTTCTTGCTTTGCTGCTTCCCTTCTCCAAAACTCCCACCCCTCCCTGTGGCTGCCGCCCGCTCCCCTCACCGCTGTGGTTTCTTGCTGACTGCCATGCTTGTTTGGAAAGCCTGCCCTGAATTCAAAGCTCAGGTCATAACTGAAGTGGGGCGATGCACCCCAGGCCACGATGTCCTGCAGCCCCTGTTAGAGAGGTTGTGGAGTTGCTTCAGCCAGCGTCTGTTTTCTAACACGGCCATACCAAGGGCTTCTCTAGCCTAAGTTTACCCTGTCGAGAAGGTTAGAAAACAAATGAAGTTTCCACTCCAGCCTCACCAAACACGAAGTACCTACATTTACAATGTAACTCATAAGCAACGCAACTTGCAAATGGTGTTTACTGAGTCTTGGACCGGTCTTACTCAATGGGCTTCTCTGCAATCAGGGGCAGGTGATCCATTCCTGATACATTGTGTCACGAAGGGTCCTCTATCTTCAGGGTGTGACTGCTCTCAGCCTTTCCAGTTTGGGGCAAAATAGCAGGTCCACTGCCATCCTCCTATCTAGAGCACTGAAAGAGGTTCACCTCCTCCACTTCTCCACTCTGTACCTGGGTAAGCGGAAGACCATGGCACAGACCTTTGGGCATCAAGTTCTTTGTGATGGCTGATTCATGCTTGCACTTCCCTCAGCTAAGAAGTTGTTCGCAGACTCTAAATAATACTCGTTTTTTATGGCTTGGCCTTATCTGCTTCTCTGTACTTCTGCAAGTCCCCAGTGATTCTGATATGGGTTTCCATTCTTACAGACATTTTGTTCTCAGCCAGTGACAATCCCCATCTCGCTGATACCACCACTCTGTTACTTAACGGTGATAAACACAGATCAATATCTCACTGTCCATCCTTTCCCACGAGTTGCTCAGATGGTTCAACAACATTTTTCACCTGCCTCTTGTAGAGAAGAGGTGACAGGGCCTAGAGATAACTGGAGTGTCAACTGCTTGACTTGACTCCCCTGCCTGCTGACACTCTTCATACATTATCAGATGTTAGATATACCATGTTTTGTAAAACCAGATCTAACATATCTTTACTGGTAAGCTATGGTATCTTCTAGGAAGGCTGCATCAGGGAAGTGGAAAGAGCTGTTTAGAGTACTAAGGAAATCTATAGCCACTCTGTTTTACAAGACTAATATTTTCTGGACTACCAAAGCAAAATCTTTTGCTTGACCTTTTTTTTCAAAGGCATAAAGCTTCAATCTTGCTGCACTTCCGAGTCCAACAAAAAAATCCCTCTGGCTCTTCATTCAAATTTATCAGACTCTAAGTGACCTTCCTGTAATTTTTATAAGAGCATTTATTTTTCCTGTGGCCTTTTATAATCACCATCTTTCTACCTTTAAAATAGTCTCCAGTTCCTTGAATTAGTAAAAGCAGTTGAGAACAGGCTATTCCAGGTACTCTGCACTAGTAGCTTTACTTACTGCCTAAACATTTGCATCTTGAGCTACTGCTCTGGCTGTCACAGTCTGTGTTGCTCCTCACACTGGACAAGGCTTCTTTTATTCCAGTTGTTATATGAAAAATCCTGTTATTGTCTTTGCTCTAGTGCTGTTTTACCTTGCATCAAAATACTGTCTGTGCAGCTCATAATCCCCACAATACTGTGTAAGAAGTGATATACTCCCTCCTGACATACTGCAATCCCTAAGCCCAACCTGAATGGCAGCCTAAACCTCCTGAAGGAGCTATTGAATTTGTACAGACCTGTACTTTGTCTCTCTGTGGATAGTTGTGGGAGTACAGTTGACATGTTCAGCACAGAGAAATATATGGCACTTCGTCACTGTCTTTATCCCCTTGAAAGCAGTAGGAAATATTTGTATTTTCTTTTTATTTACACAACTATTTTAAGCCTATACCAAGTAGTAGAAAAGTGCACCCACACTGTCAGTTTGATATTTCCCTTTGTGACCACCAGAACAACAGATATTCCCAGCTCCAATTTCAGTCTCTGTGTACAGTCAGGGAGCATCCTGGGAGAAAAAAAAAGGTTCATGGCACAGGAAGCACAGGGAGCAGCCTGAGTATTGATCTGCAGCAGTCTGCGTAATCTGCCCGTGCTTGATGAGGTAAGAACTGCTGGACCAGCCTGGATGCCCTTATTGCACACACTCCCACCTCTTGCCTGCACAGCCCCAGCCTGAGATAACCACAGCTGGGGAGGATGTGCAGTGGCAGAAGCAATTACTGGATCTAACCCCAGTCCTGTATCAGAAGCGCTGATTTCCAGGGATCTGCTTCTTCCTGTCCCTGTTCCCAACAGCTCTGGAGGCACAGAAGAGGCATTGCTTTACCTGTGGGGTGGTGGATGTGAAGGGGAGTGATAAGAGGGGTCAAAAAGGACCAAATTCCACCCCAATCCAACCCAAGACAAATCTGACCTGTCCCAGTCCCCTTCACTTAGCCTGATATTATGTAGGCCCCTCAACACCCCCTCCCGCCCAGTCCTATTGTTCACTTGTTGACATCTCTTCTTGCACAGCTGGGAGAACCTTGTTTGCACCTCTGAGCCAGGTATGTCTTGGAGCAAGGAATGGCCATTCCCAGCTCTACTCTTTGCCTTATTGAAATAATCTGTATCACCTGGAAAATGTTCTTTGGTTCTTCCTCCAGCCTCCTGCTTTTCCAAGGAGTGCGTTCCTTGATGAGATATGCCCTTGATATCATCTGGATTGTTCTTTTCCCAGATGTTGCTGCAGTCATCATAGTGGTTTTTTTAATGTATAGGCCACAGGTTTCTCTAGAAGGAGGAAGATGCCAGAATCAGTGCCCAATATAAAAGTCAGTCCGCTGGATGTGGGTATCTTTCAGCATAAACTGATTTTTGCTGCATGTCAGATTCTCCTTGCTTAGATTGTATTTGACGTAGTCTGTATCTATGCTGGCCATGTTGATAACACCAGTGGGAGAACCCATGTGCTCTGAGCCACTGGCTGTGGGTTAGCTCTGACCACACTGTATAGCATTTAAATCTCATCTCCCCTAGGATCCATTTGATGTTTCTATGCCCCTGGGGAATAATTAATTTTTATGTATCGTTTCTGGCTTGCTTGCTTGCTTTTGCTTGCTAGCTNTTCTACCTTGTTCTCCCTCATTCTCTCTGTCTTTGCTTTTTCCTTTGGTTCCCCCACTGCCTTTTTCACTTGAAATAATAAGAGGGTTGTGTTGTAACCTTTTCATGTCATTTTCATGCCATGACCGCAGAATATGGGTTACTTACCTTAAGGGCGTTTCCAGATGCATTGCTGGCCAGGGTAGTGTTGGTATCCACCTGAGTTCACTACAGATCTGTATTGCCTGTCTGGCAAACTGACCTCTCATCTGGGTCTAGGTTTCCTCAAGAGAGGAATTGGTTGTTTTCCTCCAGGGTAAGCCTGGAACCAAACTAGTTTGTGCACCATGGGAACGAGTGGGGGACTAAGGACCTGAAGAGGGAGACATACTTACCTTGCACTTTGGAAAGAATGGGAGATGCTCTAGGTTTAGTTTAGTTATATGATCCTGTCTCACTTCTTGTGTACCCTCATGAGAAAACATCTCACAGGTGTTTCATTTTTACATGAAATAGACTTATGTGGTTTTTTAACGGTGCATTTCCCATTCAGACTCCTCTGGCTGAAATAACTGAAAGCATTTGAAGTGCATCAAGGCCAACCACTGTTAAAAGCAAGGCTACCAGAACCAGGAGAATGCAAACAGTGGGGGTGATCACTGAACTGAATTAGTAGGTAAGGTCTCAAAACACAGCAGTCAGGGATTCCAACAGACAGGCAGGAAAAGCTGTGAGAAGAAGGAAGCATCAAGGAGTTAAGAGATGAAGCAAGTATGGATTAGAGACACAGGGACATGTTTTGCATTGCTCTCTGTTGGAGTGGCTGAGAGTACTTCTGGAGTGCACAAAGGCATCCATTTCGGAGTTTGCAGGGTGCTTGTGGTTTGACCTGCCCACAGACACATGTATAAGGACAGCCCTGATCAAGCTGTCTATATATGCCACCTGCCTTTGAGGCAGGCAAGATCAGCTCTTTCAAGGAAGAGCTTTAGGTTGGCATCTCTGCTTGATGTCAGCTGCAACACTGCTGAAAGAATTTTTTTGTGGAAAACAATGATGGAAGGACTGGAAGTGATACGCTGGACCCAGCCCCAGTGCAGGAATTGGGACACTGGGCCGGGCTATGGGGCAGTGAATTCTCCTCTGATGTGGCCCAGAATCTCAAGACAGAAATTGAGTTTACAAGGAGTGGGCTCTTGGCAATTTGTTACCCAAAGGCAGGCCTCTGATAAATTTTAAGCATGGACATTGGGTGTAATGAAGGTCAGGGCAGACGTGGGTGTAATGCTTTGAAATCAGTTTACATTAATAAAGCTCACTTTCTTCACCTTCCTTTTGTCCCTCCCAAATAAGCTCCTAGCTGCTTCTTTGAACATATTGACACTGGTCATGGAAAGTGAGCACTAAATGTTTGCCACTGACTGTTCCTAAAGATCACAGGTTATTTGTGACCCTGCCTACAGCTGCCTGTGTGGATTCGTTCTGGATTTCTGCCACCTCTTGACACCTTTAGGGTTGGGATATCTCCCACTCCTCACTGGAGGTTCACTGGAGTGCTTGTACTCTCCAATAACAGCACTGAACCTATAGCATAACCAGAGCAAATGCGAGAGACTGAGAGGAAGGGAGGGCCATCTGTGTCTTTCTGTGTGAGGTTGAACGGCCCTAGAGCAAGGGACCTTAGCCTTAGGATCTGTTCAGGCAGATCCTACCTTTCGCATCAAGCCTTTTAAAGGGCCAGTTATTCTCTCCAGAGGATAGACCAAACGCTGCTAATGGGAATGTGGGAAGGTCATAGCATTTCCTTTCCTAGTGAGTCAAGGACCTTCAGCCTCACAGGAGCCTATTCTAAATGGTGGCAAGTGTACACAGCTGCTAGCTCCCACTGCATAACAAGTCAGAGGGTCATTTCTTATTTTTCTATACGTGCAATGCTCTAGCAAACACTGCCTTGCTGTCTCATGGAAAGATAGCAGGTAGAAGTCTGGACCTGTTTTGCTGTCCTGCTCAAGGCCTGCTGTGAGTACAGCAACAGGTTGGGAAGCTAAGGATGTAGAGTGCTTCAGAGGTAAGTGTTCATGCATGGAGAGGAGCCGTACCTCTACAGCTTCAGTCCTGTAGAGGAGACAAAAGCTCTGTTTGGGCATCACATCTGGTTTTAATTTTACCTTGACCTATTTATTCAATCACCAGTTCTTCTGGCTCTGACATGGTGCTCTCTTGCATGCTTCTTTTTTCCCCACATTGCCTACATCAGAGATCTACCACATAAATCACATGGCAACAAAATACAACTCAAGGGGAAGCGTACAGCCTTCTGGGGCTGTGTGGAGGGGGTGGAGGAAAAAGAGCATCTCTCTGCCTCACAGGTGAACAGAGCAGCACAAGTGCTTCCAAAACTGTCCTGCTAATGCCAGCTCTCCCACCAGCAGGAATATTGCTAAACCTGAAAGAGGACTTCATTCCTCTTCAGTTCACTCCATCCTTACTTACAAGGCTTCCCAAGAAAAACAGTTTGTTAGTGGGAAAAAAAGGAGCAAGACTTAGAGTACAAGTCACTTAGTGGGCAGTGAGGGAGGGAAAAGAAGAAAAAGACTCTCTTTTCCCCTCCATCAACCATCCTCCAATTTTGGAGTGTTCACCCCCGCCCCCACTGCAGAATTAACAGAGGGAGAATCTTTCCTTTAAAATTAAACCACTTCCCAAATCAGATGGGTTTTCTGAATCAAGAGCTTCCTTTTTTCCCCCTTTGTCCTTGGACTATCTCAGACAAAAGCTCAAAATACTACCAGCTTCTCATTGCTCATTTCAGTCCCCTCAAACAGAGATGTGTGCTCAGAGATTCCCTAAAAGCTGCTGGGATGGAAATGCATTTGTGGATTTGCATTTCAGAAGTAGCCAAGGAGCCCCTATTAGCTCATAGCAGAAACATACAGTTTCCTTCCCTAATGCAAGCTCATGAGATGTGGCGGAGGGACGAGGAGAGGAAGGGTGGAGCCGTAGGCAACCCGCCCCCCTAATGCTGCTATGCTCTTGGTCACTGGCTCCAAGTTGTTTCAGTTCTGTGAAGCATCTGAACAAGCAGAAGGCAAGGAGGAAGAACACTTTTGTTGAAAATATATTGTGCTCTTCAGGATGGACTTTTGTCCTGCTGGTAAGCCTTGACTGTCTTTTGCTTTGTTTTTCTGTGAGGGTTTGACAGGGTAGAGCACACCATGAAATCCCAGCAGCTAGAGTGGATGTTGCGGCTGGTGGCTGGAGGAATGTGGTGGTGGAAGATCCCTTGTGGTGCAGTTAATTGCTTGTCAGCCTTCAGCATTGGGCATGGTTTTCTTTTTACTTGCTCTCCCATAACCAAACTCCTTTTGCATTGGGAGAAATTTTCCCACTGATTTGAATGGCCTTTGTGCTGAGAGTGTCTGCTGCTGTGATCCCTTGTGCTGGTGATCCTGAGCTGAGCTGGGAACTGCTTCAGGGGTATCAAAGGTATACGTGACAATTGGGATGAGCACCTATAAGCTTTGGCTTCTCTTCATGCAACTCTGGCATGCCTTGCAAGCTCCTCTGGTGTTTCCCTACGGCCCCCAGGAGCTGGTTTGCCTTTGCAGAGCCTCTCATGCAGCTGGGTATCCCAGTCCAACATGCTTGCAAGGCTTTTGGTACTGGGGCCTCTCTTGCTTATGTCCATGTTAAAGGTAAATGACTGTATTAAGGTTCTACAAACTCCAAGTGACCTGCAGGTGGGCCTGGCTGCTCCTGAAATAAACTCAAAAGGCAGATGTGGGTGGGGGTAGATAAGCCACACCTGAGGAACCGAGAGAGATCTCAGGTTTTATTTCCTACTTTGGCAGGTGGTGGATAAAGTGGTTGGCATTCAGCAGGGAGAGGCATACTGCCAGACTGAACATTTCTAGCCTCTGGCTGAGGAAGCTCTGAGTGTGTGTCTGTGCAAAGGCAGCAGATAGAGAGAGCTGGATGGGAATAGGCTGAACAAGGGCCAGGAAGAAAAGGGACCATCCTGCAATGGCCCTGCTGCGTCTGACTCTGTCCTCACAGGCTTTTGCATATAGGATATAGAGCACAGAGTGAAGGGAGAAAGCAGTGCTCAGCCTCAACAACGGTTCTGCACTTTTTAGCTCCTAGGTGGGTAGCCAAGGAAAGGGCACGCTCAAACTGCGTACCAGCCTTGCTTGTCAGGGAAACTGGTGGGACCTATGGGAGCTGAGCTCTTGCCAGCATCTGGCTATGAATGTTGGCAAAAGTCAGTCTCTTCAGATCACCCAGCCGTTACCACCTGAAAGAAAGAGGGGAGGTACCTCATTTTTTGCTATTTATTTTGGGCTGTGATTTCCACAGAAACTGAGGCTCTCAGAACTGATGGTCTGATGCAGTCATTCATTCAAGTTATGTGTTACTGAGCTAATTACGTCTTAAAAGTTACGCACTGCAATAGTACGATGAGATCCTGCCCAGGGACAATGTGGGTTTGCTCAGCTCTGGCTAGAGGCAGAGCCTGGAGACAGGCAATGCCTGAAGAGACATGCTGGTTCTGACTGAAGTCTGCTCAGTCCCAGCCTGTCACTTCACAGCTGGGTGGGAAAGTGGGTTTGTTTGATGCTGCTCTACCTTGGGAGCCAAGGCTGCTGCCAGATGCAGTTTTCCAGTGAGCTTTGGAGCACTGGATGTGTTTAAAGTTGCTCGGCTGTGGCATGATTTTCCTGAAGGTCAGAGATGCACATACACCTTTTCCTGGAGTCACTCCTACCTGGAGGCACAATGGTCCTGTTTGGTACCTGACTGCCACAGCTGCGTGCAGATGAGACCTATGCCTGTGGGGAGGCAGCTCTCCCTGCAGTGGATGTCCTCTTCCAGCTTCCTTCAGGACCCTCTAGTGACTGTCTGGGTGAGGCCACAGAGCCCGTATGCCAAATCCTTGAGCTGTGTGTATGAAACATGGGTGACCAGACTGGTACCGTGGCATCATGTGCTAGGATGTTTGGGGTGAGAGCCATAGGCAAAAGTGGCTGGAAGCTATCCTGATAGCTCTAAATTGTCATGTGGGGTAAGGGGACCAGGAGACAACATAAATTCTTCTTTACACCTTTTCCCCCATAGCTGGAATGCACAGATTAAACCTGTGTGAGGTGCATGTTGAATTTCTTCTGACACAAACTGGAAGAGAACTGTGGAGTGGCTGCAGGAGGCATGCAGTTTGGGCTGGAGGGAATTGAGGAGCTGGAAGGCTTCCTGTTATCTGCCTGGCACCAGCCTGGTACCTAGCTGGGGAGGTGCTGGTCTGTGCTGGTGATGACACAGCAGCCATATCAAAAAAGAAAAGGAATTTCAGGTGAGATTCTTCTACCAGACAGTCTCATCCAGGCAGAAGATGCCCATCAGGTTGTCCGTTGCCATGGGTGGAAGTGCCCAAACCCTTTAGCAGCCTCAGACGCCCAGAGCCCTACCTTGCCTTGCCTTGCAAATGGGCCTCTGCTGTTATACTGTCGGTGGGTAACACATGGATGATCTGTGACAGTGCTACAGATGCAGTCATTCTTCATAACCTTCCCCTACTGTTTCTGCAGTCCATCCTTCCAGCTCTCCTGGGTAGTCACTTCCCACGTATCTCTGTGTTCCAAAAGCTGTCTTCCTATTCATATACTTTTGCTTGGGATTGAAAGCCTCACTTAGCACCTGGAGGGCTCTGCACAGCCCTTTGCAATGGGAAATGAGACCAGCAAACACAATACTCTTTGCTGGCCACATGAGTACCCAGACTTTTGGGTAACTCCGACCTGCCCTCCAGATGGGGAGGCCGAGGACGTAAGTCACCACAACGGGAATTGAAGTCTGTGTTCTGTTTTGAGTGACAGCACTAAAAATACAAGCCTGGGCAATTCACGAAGAACTGGCAGGTCTTTCTATCTGGGTCTGCCCTGAGAGTGGGGAAACAACCTCAAGAGCAGGTGTAAGCTCCACAAATCTGATGCTGATGTGCTTTCCTTTCAACATTTGCTCTCTGAAAATAAATTCCAAGCAGCAACTTCACGTCCTCTCTGGAGAAGATGCTAGCCAGTCTTTTGTCTTGTGTCTGAACTGGAAGACTTCAGCATTGGTTTGGCTGACAGCATCCCCCTGAAACCTGATGGTGGTTTTATGGGGTGTTCTTCATCGGGGTGAAATTTCCCCCTGTGCAGAGAACCCTGACCAGGGCTATGCTTCATCTGTGTCCTGACCTAGCCCTAGAGGGAAGTGGAACTTGGTGGTACTGAGGACTTTGACGAGGCTGAAGCCGTTCCGCAGTCCCCCAGTGCAGGGATGAATTCCCTCTGCCATTGCAAGTGTCTGGAGCGAGCCAGGTGGTGCTTCACTCGGAGTGTCCCTCTCCTGCTGGCTCGGCTTGTTCTGAACATGGAGAGGGAAGGAAAAGCAAAGCAGCCTGCTCTCGTTTTCTCATCTGCTGCTTGCCCAGCTGCCTCTGCTGCCTTCACTGCCTTTCTGTGGACGGCTCCCCAATCAATCCTTTTGCGTTCACTTCCCCTAACTGTAGACCCCAATGTGTGCAATAACATTGATGAACGGCCTCAAAACAGCCTTGAACAGAACATTAGGCTTTCTGTTAGGGAAGCCTGCTGCTACATGCAGGCACTGACCTCAGAATTATTTTCCAAGGCAATCAGGGACTGAAGCTGTTTAGGTAACTTAGGGAAACCTTACAAGGACCCTCTCTGCAGCTCAATCTAAATTGCTCTGAAAGTTTGATCCATCCATTTTTTTCCTTACAATGTTACCCTTTCCTGATTTTTTAATCTCTTGATTCCCTCCCCTTCTCCGTGACTCTTACGCTTTTTCTCCCCTGCCCTCCCCACACACAGAGTCCTTCCCACACTTTTCTCATTCTGACAAACTGGACAGGTAGTTTGGGAGTTGGGGTTTTCAGATGTTCAGAAGGAAGGGGGACTGAGTTATTTACAGTCTCAGTGGGGGTCGTGTGGGTGAGATAGTGTCCTCTTGGGAGCCTCACGTCTCTTTGAGATGCTTTAGGCTGCTTCAGTAGACACAGAACAACTGAAGCAAAGCAACCAGCCACACCACAGACTTTGCTGATGAGGTGGGGGATGGGGAGGTTCCTCAGGTATCTCCTGCTACAGTGCTTTTGTGGAAAGAAATACAGGACAAAGGGTCTTAGTGTTACTTTTTCAAGGAATCACCCCGGTGATTCCACAATTACCAGCCCTTGTAGGGGTGAGAGAGATAAAGCTGGGGAGACGGAGAGGCTGGCCTCGTCTCCTGCAGACACCAGAACGGCAGGAGACATAAAGTAAGCTGAAAGACCCAGGCACTGCTTGCCAGCGCAGGGCTGACATTCAAGGGGAAGTCAGCAACCCGCCTAACAAGCAGCAAAGCCACGGCATGGGGTTTTTTTGTTGTTGTTTCTTTTTGTTTGGTTTGGTTTTGTTTGCTTGCTTGCTTGCTTGTTTGTTTGTTTTCCCTTCACATATAGATTTGGCTGTTGCAAGCTGCTGGATGCCACAGGTTTTCCTCCCCTCTTGACCAGCTTCAGCAGTCAGTCAGTTTCTTTCAGCTCTTCACGAGGGCTGCTTGCAGAGCTGGGAGGAGACACAGGTCCTTCCCAGCCCTGGCTTCATAATGGCTCCTTGCCCAGTGCTTTCCCCCCAGAAGCTCAGCAGCATCTCCCCAAGGAGTGCAATGTTTGAAAACAGTGGGAAGAATGATGGGAGAGAGGCTGCAGCCTGAGAAAAGTAATAGGACAGACTTAGCACATGGAAACTCAACCATCTGGGAGGATGGGGGAAAGATTAGGATCGGGGAAGGCAGGTCTCCCTGAGCTGTTGTGGCCATGACAGGAAAGAAGTATATGGGCTCTGAGATGACTGCCCTTGTCCCCTTTTCCTTCTGTCTGTCTTGGCTGGTTCCTTCCTCTTTTTTCCCCACTCATATTTATAGCAGTTGTTTTGCATGTGAGATCCACACTAAGAGAATTTCCAAGGCAGCTGGCACCACTTCCCCTTTTTCCAGGAAGATGGGAGGCCCAGGGGATTTTGGCTTATGAAACAGTGGAGCAGGACAGTGACCTGACCTGGCTTTGTCTCGCAGTGTTTAGCTGCAGCAAGGACCCTGTCCGCAAGTTCTGCAGTGACCTCCCAGTAGCTCCAGTTGTCTCAGCCTTGTGTGAGCTCCCTGTTTTTTTCCTGGGGCTCACCATCCGCTTTGCCTCTCTAGGACTGCAGCCTCCTCTTTTCCTTGCTGAAGAGGCTGTGCTTCACCTGGATTATATTTAGCAGCAGTGCTGTCACCCCAATTCTTCTAGGTCTTTTATGAATCATTTTGTGGTTGCCTTGGCTCTGCTGGTATCTGTTTAACTTCCTGTACATTACAAGGAAGCCTACTTGTATTTCTGCATTGTCTGTTGTCCACAGAGCAACAGCCTCCCACAGATGCTCCTTCTTCAGCAAGGCTTTCATCCCCCCAGATCCTGCCTTCAGGCTTGAAAAACTTCGATTCTCTCTCTTAAGCCATTCCTGACTCTAGCTGTGGTGGATCAATCCATGAAGCCAGTGGCTCTTCATGGGAGGTTTGAATGTAGATGAAGTATTTAGGTCACAGCTTTTCAGTACGTAAAGATGACTGACGTGAAAACCACAAAAGAGCATTTGATAAGACCTCTTCATTGTGCTCACAGCGAGCAAAATCAGTTGAGTAGGAGGAATGGGTTGCTACAGGGTTAAATCAGAGGGCTACCAGCACAGTGGCTGGCAGCTAGGAGGGGTATATGGGTCTGTGCTGCTTGCTCTGGACCGAGAACCATTTGCAGGGCAAAGCTGAGGTGTGGTGGCTGCAACAGCAGGGAACATCAATGCTGAAACACAGAAATCAGAATTGCTGTGGAATGACCCTCGGAGAAGATAGGCACTGAGAGCTTGAGGCAGCTTTTTCATGTGATATGTTGGCACCAGTACTATTCTCACAGGCATCTTTGTCTTCCAGGGTCAAGTGACTTCAGTGAGGTTGAAGAGGCTGAAATAGAGACAATCAGGCAGCACAGACAGGAGCTTTTGGAGGACATTAAGGTAAGGACCATCCTGTTCCTCCTGCCTGCCTAGCCTTCTCAAAACTGTCTTCACCAAGGAGTGTCTTCACATAACAGTCCAGGCGGTGCAGAAGTGCTCCTGCACAGGAGACATTTGCTCTGGCATGATCCAACTTGAATTTTGAACTTCAGGCTGCCATGGCATATTTGCCACCACTGTACATCCAACCTGTGGTACTCTCTGCTCCAAGAGCCATCAACTACCCTAATGGGATATCTGAGAAAGGTTGGTCAGCTCATTAGCAGGGATGAGCTGGGATTGCATATTTAAGATTAAGGAAATGAGTATGACTTTACTAAGTCATACTGGCAGGGATCTGGCTTAGCATTTATGATTATTTTTAATTACTGATTACCTGCTAATGACATATCAGTCCTAGTTACCTGCTGCATCCCCCTGTGTTTATCAAACAAGTCCTCCATGAAGGATCCTGTCTCTTTTAAGAGGTGTGATGGCAGGACCTTCCACACAGGCTTCTGTGGTTGACCTTGCTTTTCTCCTTTTCTTTTAGCAGACCCAAACTTTTCTCCACTGGCTCCTAAAATGTCTGAAAGTGACAGATTCAAAATCAGTCAGTAATATTGCATCACAGTCATGCATGGTGCCGTACACTTTCTATTCTGTTCTGCCTTCACCACCATGGAATGTGGTCTCCCATTGGAGAGACCTTATTGTACTGAATCCTTGGACTTGCACAACATGAAGATGTCTGAATGCCTGGGGACTAGGTGCAATATTTCCTTGCCTAAAGGATTAAGCCAAACTACCTATTACTTCTCAGGCTTCCAGACTCACCGTCCCTGCTGCAACTCAGAACGGTGTCTTGTCCCTTCTTGCAAAAACAGGCTATGAATGTATGTGCATGTGGTTTGCTTGCATGTGGTTCTTATCTCTTCAATTTTCAGAATAGGCAATGGGTACTGTAGGAGGCAGGATACTTGAACAGGAATACTGCATTTTTTACCCACTATGGACAGAGAAATGCTGCTAGACTACACAGACCCACACTCTAAATCCCAAAGCCGCTAACCAATGGGGTATGCATTGTCCAATGGAGCAGGATGAGTTTAGGTGAAAGAGCACCTAGAACTAGAGACATTTTCCCAGGTGGATTTCTTCAGAAAGTATCTAGCAATACCCTTTAACACAAAGACTTGGGGGGATGTCTGGTGGGTGGAGAGGGAGGAGGGGAGAGGATGGGTCTAGGCACGCCGGTTACACTGCCAAAAGACAGCAGTGAATAAAATAACAAAGCTGATAATCATTTGAAATTCAGGAGCTAAGATCATGACTTTGTTACATTTGTGCAATACCTAAAGCTTAGCAAGGAACACTCCCAGCTCTGGAGACTGATGAAGCACAACAGAATGAAGGCCAGAGCAAAACTGAAATCCAGAAACTCTTTTAAATTATGGGATATTGGAGAACTTCAGTTGCTCTATCTGGGTGCATACTGTGGCCACATCCTCACTCCTTGTTGAGGCAAGATCTGTCATAAAACAACCCTTCTTCCTCTGCCTATTCTGGTTTGCATGGGGAAGAATTTGGGTGATTCCTGGAAGAGAGCTGTGATGCACTCTGGCTCTGAGAAGGACCATAACTGCAGGATGGAAGCAAGGAGATATAGACATCTTCATTTCCTTGGTAACACAGACTATGCAGCCAAGAAAGCCATGGTCTGCCATGGGCCTAAAGGAAACTGAATTCTACAATTGATTTTTTAAAATTTGGCAGTGATTACTCTTCTTTTACTCCTTCTCTCTTCTTTCTCCACCTAAAGACAGGTATCTGCTCAATAGTATTTGAATGATAGGTATGTTAAAAACTCCATGTTTCACAATGTGGCCACTTCAGGTTCATATAGACCTCACAGTTACTGGTTCCACTTCCCCTTTCCTGGATGTGTAGCAGGGCTATGCAAAGTAAAAGCTAGAAGGAAATGGGCACGATGGAAGGAGTCTCACATCTGACATTGTTTGAGGAACTGAAATCAACACTGGGGTGAGTTCTCTGACACTCTCCACACTGGCTGAGCTTGATTTTCCAGCCTTGATTGGCAACAGACATGAGAACATCCTTCTGCCCCTCTCTCCCATTGTTTTCATCTGGAATCCAGCAGGGTCACCTCAGAGCAGTGCCCGTTTCATAGACATCCTTGGCTGTTCGTGACCATCTGACCTGTCCTTTTCCTATGATTGAGGGAAGAAGTAAGACATCTTCTGTATGTGTCTGCTGTTTTTCTCTCCATTGCCTTCATCCTCCTGATATTTCTTTTGCAGAAACTGAAGGAAGAGATTGCTGAAGTGTTTGCAGAGATTGAGTGCTTCCAAAATGCAGAGGAGAGGCAAGAGGCAGACAATAATCCTGGGGAGCAGACCAGGCAAGTGGGACAAGATGGGTATTCCTTTGTTTACAAAGTCTCTCTCTTGATGTTGAGAAAACAAAAACACCAATGGGATTTGTATCACAACAAGGACAGGGAAATGAGGCCAGGAATACCCTTCTCTCTCTGAGATTTCTCTTTATTCCTGGATAGTCAGACACCTGTCCTTGAGATACCTGAGTTATCTTGTGAGTGAATTGAAACATGGCCCTTTATTCTAAGTTTGACTTTCCTTCTTCTTCATGTTTGCAGCAAACTATCACAGAGGGATAAACTTCTGTCCTTGGGCCGGAAGAAATTCAACATGGACCCTGCAAAGGTAGGATTTGTTCATTCCACTTATGAGGAGAAAGCTGGAAGGAAGAGCTTCTGTTGGCTACTGGTCTACTTGGAGCCACCCATGTCAAAGGCACTACAGCATGGGACCGTGGGGCTGGTTTCCTATCTCACTAAGGCTCCAGTTAGTAGCACCCTCCATCCTGTCCCTGAATAAGGCCTTCTGATATGATCAAGCTGTGTTGCCTCCCCCGATCATGAGCCTATAGTCCATCCCATCAGATGCAACCCAAAACTAAGAGACATAAAGGGAGGATGATTTAACACTGCCAATGTGTCGAGAGAGCCAAATCTCCTTCAGCCCAGCTCTTCTTGCCTGTGAGAGGCTAAGAATTGGCCATAGTGTGAGGGAAGAGGATGAAGTAAGAAGGTGAGAAGTTTTCACAGAATCACAGAATCATTTGGTTGGAAAAGACCTTTAAGATCGAGTCCAACCGTACCTGTCCACTATTAAACCATGTCCCTAAGCACCTCGTCTACCCGTCTTTTAAATACCTCGAGGGATGGTGACTCGACCACTTCCCTGGGCAGCCTGTTCCAATATTTGACAACCCTCTCCGTGAAGAAGTTTTTCCTAATATCCAATCTAAACCTCCCCTGGCGCAACTTGAGGCCGTTGCCTCTCGTCCTATCACTTGCTACTTGGGAGAAGAGACCGACACCCACCTCACTACAACCTCCTTTCAGGTAGTTGTAGAGAGCGATAAGGTCTCCCCTCAGCCTCCTCTTCTCCAGGCTAAACAACCTCAGTTCCCTCAGCCGCTCCTCATAAGACTTGTTCTCCAGACCCTTCACCAGCTTCGTTGCCCTTCTCTGGACATGCTCCAGCAACTCAATGTCCTTCTTGTACTGAGGGGCCCAAAACTGAACACAGTACTCGAGGTGTGGCCTCACCAGTGCCGAGTACAGGGGAAGGATGACTTCCCTGGTCCTACTGGTCACACTATTTCTGATACAAGCCAGGATGTTGTTGGCCTTCCTGGCCGCGTGGGCACTCTGCTGGCTCATATTCAGTCAGCTGTCGATCAACACCCCCAGATCCCTCCCTTTCCAGCCACACACTTTTGAGAGTGTGTCAGGTTCCTTGGCTCATTCAGAACAGAAGAGGACAAGCTGCCTCTGTCATTTTGGAAGTAGTTTTGAGTTTGGTAGTACTGGCAGGACTGTGGAGTGAATCCAGGTTTTCCACTTTCTGGGACTCTGAGCAGTGGGGTCCAGACTCCATAGCCTTCAACCCTCTGCACAAAGCTCTAAAATCATCATGATTAAGTAGAGAAGATGTGAGAAAGACAGTTTCCTCTTCCTTCCTCCTCATCGGTGGACCATTTTTTTGAGCGCTGCAAGGAAAACCACAAGCTGCGTTTGAATGATTGCTTATCATCAGCTCACCCCCGCAGCTAGCATCTTGGGTGCCTGTGGTCTGAGTGACAACTTTTCATGCCTCCTTGCCTGCCCTGCTGAGACCCTCAAGATGCCTTCCCCAGTGTCCATACCACAGCTGGAGTGCTTGCCAGTCCCCTGGACGTCCCTCTGCCAGTGGGAGCTGTCTCAGAGCAGGGATATCAGTACTTACAGCCTGCGTGAGAGCGGGTTTCATTCTGGTTTTCCATCTGACCTTGGTTTGAGGCTCCAGAGGCATCTCTCTCTGTGGCACTGTGCCATGCTGTGCAGAAATACCTGAACTAGTTCTGATCCCAAACCAATTTAGCTTTATTAGTTCAATGCCAATCAGCCTGGTCGAAATGTTATACTATGTGCCTATATGATGCAGATCTCTGTTTATTGCTTCCCTTTTGCTACAAGCCATAGGCTGAGAGCTGCTGCAATGCAAGGAACTTTCTTTGCCCCTCCTTGCTAAGGTTACACTTCATCCATGCAGTGCTGATACTTTAAATGAGTTCCTATCTCCAAGATCTCAGGGCAAGTTCCTGAGGCTAGAGGAGGTAAGCATTAGGAATCTGGCTGAACAAAACCTTTTGGGAGAAACATTTTCTTCTGGAAAATGGAGCCCCATCATCACCGGAATGCTTTGCAAAATTAAATTGGTCTTACCGAAATTCCGTCTGGGGAAAAAGAAAGGAAAATAGTGTGGAAAAATCTCACAAACATTTCAATTTCTTCTTTTGAAACTGCTTTTTCTTTGGGGCATTTTAGAAATAGTTTCTTATATATTACAAGGCAAAGTGAATTGATTCTGTTGAAGTAGAACATTTTGATGGATCTAAAACAATTTTCATTCCTTTATTGTATTTTGTGAGGAGAATTGCAATGTGGTCTGGAGAGTTGCAGTGTTTTTAGATATTGTTAAGAATCTGAACAAAGCCTCAACTTTCTGTGACTTTGGAAATCATGAAATTCACTCTAAAACAGGATGTTGACTCTTTGCACAGCCCAGATCAGACCCTCTATATTCCTTAAAAAACGTATTCCATCCTTACTGGCTGGGGAGGATGGAGCTGAAAAGATTGCAGACTTCTCTGTTCTGTGGCATAGAAAAAGATTTAGGAAAAAAAAATTTTAAGTTGTCTCAAGCCCATATTTCTGTCTGAGTACATTTTTTTATTATGTCTTCTTCTAAACAAGCATTTTTTTCTTTAAGTTAGGTTAATTTGGAAAAAATTACATTTAGGAACTGAACATTTTCAATCACAATATCTTAGTGTTCTAATGAACTATTTTGACTTTGCCTTTTTGGACTTTGAACCTGCATTGCCCTTTTCTATTTGCTTGAGTTTCCATCCCAGTGAAACATTTATCCAAATCTAGGGATGAAAGGGAAGTGGGACTGACCCACCATGGTGGATGAAGAGTGATGGAGTAAAGCTGGGAACATGGCTGTGATCTCCCATAAAGGGGCTGGGGAGTAACAGAGGAGGCAACATCATTAAAGCCAAGGAAGGCTGATATCAGGATGTTGGGGTCCTATTTTCTCCTCAGCCCACAGAGCTGTCTTACTTCACTGTCTTGCTTCTCCTCCCCCAGGGGATCCAGTACCTGATCGAGCACCAGGTATTGTCCTCAGACCTGCAGGAGATCGCCAAATTCCTCCACAAGGGTGAAGGCCTGAACAAGACAGCCATTGGGGATTACCTGGGTGGGAGGTGAGCAACCCAGCCAGGATGAGGAAGCCCTTTGGAGGCCCTGTCCTGCCTGGCCCCTCTCAACTACCATTTTAGATGACACGTCACAGACCTCAGTCAGGTGCCAAGACTGAACATACCTTAAACTGCAGTGGCCTGGGTGGGCAGTACACCCCGGGGCGGGGGCCTTTGGAGTATGGCTAAGGCTGGCTGTATGGGCTACCTTTCCCCCTGCCTGTAAAGGGGTCAGTCTTCCCAGACAAAAGTGTGCATCTTGGCTTCTTGTTGGTCAGAGGGGAAGTGGAGGCTGGGATGGAGCCAGGTGCACATTGTCACACCAAGGGGCATCCACACTGAGCAGAGTCAAAGCTCTCTTCTGACCTTTTCCCTCTATCCTCTCCCAGGGACCCTACAACCATTCAGATCCTCCAAGCCTTTGTGGCATGTCACCAGTTTGCCAACCTCAACCTGGTGCAGGCACTGAGGTGAGTGAGCATGCAGGATGCAGGGGATGGAGCAGAAGCCTGCTCAACTACTGGGTCTTACCACCCAGGAAGGCTGTGAAGCCCTACTGGGCTGCAATGGGGCTTCCCAAGGCCCTGCTGCCTGTGTTGGCTCCAAGACTGTTGCTCTGTGAGCTGTTAACACCTTTTCCTGGGGGAACTCTTTCATGGCTCCTTGACTGGCCTGGCCATGTGCAGAGAAGATGGGAAAAGCAAAGTGGGTCATTGTGGCTTCAATGGCTGGGGGGATGGGGCAAGTTATTTTTTGCACCAGGAAACATGTCTCTCCACAGTGCCCGCTATGTCAGTGACTAAGTGACTCTGTCTTAGGGCATCTTGTTTTCTTACAGGCCAGCCTCCTGGCAGGACTCTTTCTCTTGAGGTCTCTACTGCCTTGCAGGGCACTCGTTAGGGAAGAGGAGCCATGATTGCCAGGATGCTTAGTTCTGCTTCCTGTTTTTAGGGTGTTTGAGGCTGATGAGCCCAGGCAATCTCTAGAGAGAGGAGCAGGGCTCCTGCTTCATGCATTGTGTTGTGTCCCCAGTGTGATGGGATGACTTCTTCTATTTTCATGGTGACCCATGGGTTGAGGGAAGGGATAAATGTCCCTTGCACCCAACCTGACTAACTCTCTGGCATGCTGCTCCTGATAGACAGTTCCTATGGAGCTTCCGGCTACCTGGGGAAGCACAGAAGATTGACCGGATGATGGAGGCCTTTGCCAACTGGTACTGCAAGTGTAACCCGGGAGTATTCCAGTCCACAGGTAGTTATGGGGAGAAGAAGGCCTGTAAAGCTGAGCTCCACTGTTTGCTAGAGAGAGGAGCCTTCCTTTTCCATTCACAGAGCACAGAGGGCATCACTTGGAAGTGTGGGTATTTCCCCTTAAGCTGAAGGAGGCAGCCCAGTTCCTGTGAAGCTTTTCAACAGGCTGAGGTCTTCAGTCCTCCTTTTGCTACTGTGCTCCAGTCCATCCCCATGAGCAATAGACTTGAGAAGTGCTCCCAGCCCCACATGAGCAGCCTCATGGCAGCAAGAATAGCACTGACAGACATGGGTCCGTAGAAACGTTCCTGCTGGCAGAGCCATTATTGGACCAGATCTACCCAACTTGCCCCATTACCCTGAGGGGGTGGCATCAACTCCACCATAGGAGATCAACTCTGTCTCTCTTTCTCCTAGAAGAGGGGACATCTCCCTTTTCCTCCCACAGCTGAGAGGATGACGCTGTTCTCCAGTGACTAGAAACCAAGCCACCTGCTAGGGTGTGCATTGATCTGCCCTCTAAGACAAGTGCCACCCATGCTGGTTTTCTTTGTCATTGCCAGATACCTGTTATATACTCTCCTTCTCTATCATCATGCTTAACACCAGCCTGCACAACCCCAATGTGAAAGACAAACCCCCCTTTGAAAGGTTTGTATCCATCAACAGAGGCATTGACAATGGAGGAGACCTGCCAGAAGAGCTCTTAAAGGTAAGAAGACCTCCCATTTTCTCATCAGTCCCTTTTTTCTCTCTGGCTTGGGGTCCACTGAGAAGCAAAGGTCCACAGGTCTCAGTGTAATACAGGCCTACTGACCTTCTGCTGTACAAGGGGAAGGGCTGTGCAAGGAAAGAGGGCGGTATGTACAAAAGCAAAGCTGGAAAATGTGGAAACTGTTCTGGAGAGGGGCTGCACACATGCTTGTTGGTGAGGACGTGTAGCAAGAGAGGCAGGGCTGGAGACATTCAGGGAATAGCAGTATAAGTTTAAGAAAGTTTGTGCTTTTAAGCGTGTCCGTGTGAGAGAGGAACAGATACTATAACTATGTGAGAGAGGAAGACATGAGCTGGAGAAGTCTGTGTGTCATGTAGGTATAAGGCTGTGTGAACGGGGCACCCACCTCTGTGGGAGGTAGCTGGGCACTTGACTCTTTTGGCCAGCTTTGAAAGTCCTAGCCCCCAAGGGGACTGTCTATTTCTTGTGTGTCTCTGTGTGTATGAGACAATGTCACCACGGCCCAGATTATGAATCCCTTTCCCTTGTTTGTACCTAAATGTCTCAGCTGACTCCAGTGTTCATGTCAGTCAGGACACCAGTGTCTGACCTCTCTTATACCAGGATATGTCTTTGAATGAGTAGAACCAACAAGCCCCACATGAACGTCAGGGTCTCTTCCAGCATCTCTTCCAGCATCTGTAAAGCTCTCAGCAGGTCCATGGTGTCTCTGATCCCAGAGGATCAAGATGCAGAGCAGGGGAGACAGAGACAGGGGATGCATCCATTAGCAAAGCTGGAGCTACTGTTTTCCCAAAGGCTCAGCAGGCATGGGACATGCCCTATGAGGCAAGGTAGAGGTGGGCAGCCTGCCTACATGTGTCTAGCTTCACCTAGCCAACCTGGGGAGAATAACTTGTGTCTTGTGTCAGAGGCATGCCTACTTGGGTTTGCTGAGCGGCATCCCCTTGGGGTAAAGGCTTTAGATTTTCCTCCAGAGTGTCATTTCTTTCAGGCAATTTGAGGGAAGTTGCAGGAGCCTGTAGTTTACGTTTTTTTCCTTAGCTTGGAATTTGTGTAATAAATGATGGCAAATCAAATGATGCGAGCAACATTTTTGTATCCCTTGAGAACTAGTAACCTGCCTCCTTATCACTGCTATTTTGAATGTCACACTGCGTGTCCCTCACTGCAAAAGCCTTGGTTCTATGAAATGTGCCCCTTTGTGGTCATGTAGACGTGTGTGTTTCTCTCTACATACAAGTTCTCATCAGAGTGTTTGGCACCACCAACCCAGGGCCTAAACAGGGCTGCAGGCTATGCATGTAATGTCCGCCCCATGCCTTAGTACTACCCACAGCAGCACTGGCGTGACATGCTGGGTTTGGTCACTGCAGCCTCTCTTGGTATGGGTGCACACTTTTGTGTCTGTCTTTCCAAATTGTGTCTCTTCGTTTGACACAGGATGCAGAAAAGAGCTGGTGATGCCCCTTGAGACCCTGTGAGGTGTAGACTGAGGGCTGTTGTACCCCCCGTGCTCACTGCCCACTCCCCTCCCCATTCACCCACCTACCCCTGTGGAGACAGGGCAATGAACCAGATGGACCTAGGAGAGTTGTGTACAAGCTTTGTCAGAAATCTGTCTGTCTTTCTTTCTCTTTCCCTCTCTCTTCTCCCCACCAACGCTCTGGGGCAGGATCTGTTTGAGAGCATAAAGAACGAGCCGTTCTCCATACCAGAGGACGATGGGAATGACCTCACGCATACTTTCTTCAACCCTAACCGTGAGGGCTGGCTCCTGAAACTAGGTAAGGGGCAGAATTCCCCTAGCTCCTCTGAATTCCCCGCCTGCCTCCCACCACAAACCTTCCTCAGGAACCCACCAGCATCTCCGCTGTCCTTCCCTCCCGTCTGCTGCGGTGGGGTGAGGCTGACACCTGCTGTTGAAACCAGCCGCCTGCTCTCGCCTCCCAGCTCCTGCAGGCTCTGCCTGCTCAAAAAGGGACTCAAAAAGATATCCCTCACCCCTCCCCATTCCCAGCCACACCAGAGCAAAACTGGCTGCCTGTGTGTGTGCGTGTCCACCATAGGGCATCACACTAGCGGTGAGCACCACGGTTGCCTCCTTGGGGCTGATCTAGAGGGAGAGCCGGGAGGGCATGCCCGTGTGTGCATCTCTGGCGCTTGGAGGGGGGCGGTGGGAAGGACAGCAAAATGTGTGACTAATGGCTTTTGAACCTCACTGCCTTTAGGAGGGCGTGTGAAAACCTGGAAACGCCGCTGGTTCATTCTGACCGATAACTGCCTGTACTACTTTGAATATACCACGGTAAAGGCTTAACTCCTGGTCGGGAAACTGTGTCCTGGGTGGTTGTGGTTAGGAGCCTCTGAGGGGCCAGGGAGGAGCACAGGGTAGGGGGCAACTCTTCATTTCTACGCTATGCTCCCAAACTGAACTCAGACCTCCCTTCTCTCCTATGCCTCTGGTCTTGAGGAGGAGAGAGGCTGGACACCACAGCTATTGCTGTGATCTCCTCTTAACTAAGCTCCCTGTTGTGTAAATGGAGGGGGTCTCCCCAGGCATACACTGCCCTTGTCACCCCACAAAGGCACACATCTGGGAAGTCAGAGAGGCTGTAAATAGTGGTATAGATGTGGGGAGCATGTTGGGTGTTAATTCATGTTTCCTTGCCTTCACAGGACAAAGAGCCTCTGGGCATTATCCCCCTGGAGAACCTATCAGTCCGGAAGGTGGATGATCCCAAAAAGCCAGTAAGTTTCCATTGCTTGGTACTCTGCCAACGCAGGCTCTCAGGCGGTCAGAGGGAAGAGAGGGTGCACACACCCTGCTCTTACGATGCTTCTCAGAGGGAAGGTGCCATTCCAAACTGCTTTGTCCCCCCCATCTAAACATGATGGTATCTAAACATGATTGTATTTTACCAGGGACAATCTGGTGTGAACAGAGAGCTGTCCTTTGGCTGGCTGTATTGTATGTTTTCGTGTGTGTGTGTGTGTATAGGGGGGGCGGAGGTAGGTGCACACAGCTGATTCCCTACTCATTTTGCACCAGGAGATATGGGTTCAATTTCTCTCCCCAGGACTCTCCATAATGAGTTACAGCACATGTAGACCAGACAGTGCTGTGGTGTTAGGAAACTTGCCCAGGAAGTGACACTCTTTGTCTGTGCATCTTTTGTGGATACCCACTCTTTGATGTGCCATGACTCTGGGAAAAGTGCCTTCTATCTGTGTGGTGGCAGGCAGAAGAGAGGATGTTGCATCTACTTAAAAGGGGGAGAGATCTTCATGAGTGGAGCAGAGTCACAGATCCCAGAAGGTGTTTTCTGATAAGTGTTGATGCTCCATCTCTCCATAAAGCCTGTTTTAGTGTCCAGTCCTTCACAGGGGGGTTGTATTTACCTAAGAGGGGTGGCCTGGAGATCTAACTCATAGAGGGATTCTTGGGGTGGTGAAAGAAAGGCTCTGTTGCATTTCAGAGACAGAATGCTCTCCTCCCCTTTGGAAGATCTCTAAGCCTGTCCCCCATGGTTGAAGGCAACATAGTCTCCTTGGTCCACCCTGTCCTCCCCTACTGCTCCATTTTATTCCCTTTCTGACAGAACTGCTTTGAGCTCTTCAATCCCAACTGCAAAGGGCAGAAGATCAAAGCCTGCAAAACAGATGGGGATGGGAAGGTGGTTGAAGGCAAGCATCAGTCCTACAAGATCTCAGCAGCCACACCAGCAGAACGTGATGAGTGGATTGAGGCAATACGGTGAGAACAGAACTGGAGGCCTGAGCTTGCCTTTGTTCAACCCCAGGGACAACTGGTCACGCGGTTTATTTGGCTACTAGAGCTTGAAAAAGGGGGTGGAAAGAAATGTTTGCAATCTAGCAACTGTGGTAGCTCTTGACTTCAAAGAGTTTCAAGGTCCCTTCTGGAGAATCTCTAGCCATAGCTAAATTCTCTGCTGTGGCTCTGCAGATCTCCAGTCCTACATTTTGGTGAGTGGTGTCTCTGTGCAAGTTCAGTTAGGTTGCCTGTGTTGCTCTCCAGCATTAAATCTCTTACTTTTGCTCCCATTTCCTCTTATTTCCAGGACCAGCATCACACAGGATCCTTTCTATGATCTGGTCTCTGCCCGTAAGAAAAAGATTGCCAGCAAAAATTGAGTCCTGACCTGGTCACTGGCAGCAGGAAGATGTAGTTGTTGGACAGCTTCCCTCCCATGCTGGGCTCTTCCAGTGAAGAAATTTGGGAGCATTGGTTCTCTCTGCCTCCCACGTGGCTTGAAGATGACTGACAGGACAACTTGCCAGATTTGCTTCTTACTTTTCCAAACTGAAGGCAGAGGTGCAGGGTGCAATCCACTGAGGACTGTCAGAACTGTGGGCATGGTGTTTCACATGTCTGAATGTAAAGGCTCAACAGAAACTGGCCTTTAGGTTCTCCCATACAGCCCCAGGCATGTAGCACAGGATCTGAGAGGAGACAAGAATGTCTCCAGAATGTCTCCAGCCCCTCCCACCATCAAATCAGGCCTGGGTATTTTTCTGTGAGGAACTATGTAGATGCTCTCAGAGCAGCAAAGCATGGTCCAGTCAGTTGCAGAGCAGAAAAGCCCCAGTGGTTCCTCTCCAGGAACAGATGTGTAGTGGTTGTGGAGAAGGGGCCACTGATATTTAAGACCTCACTGTGAAACCAGAGGTCAAGGGAAGATAGAAGCTTTCTGTTCAGAAGAGAGCCCTCTCTGCCTCTTCCTATAGCTGTGAGGGCTGTAATCTTGAGAAGTCCCTGCTCTGTAACTGAGTCATAGGGTTTAGAAAGTTAAAGATGTTGGACGGGGAGATAAGGGGTAACTGAGTGTAGAGAGGCTGTGGGACCAGGGAAGCGGCTCTGGGTCTTTTGTCTCCCTGTTTTGAGACTCAGGGACCACCACAGGTCTCCCTATGGAAGAAACGCAAACACTAGCTCTCCTCCTGGCTGATGGCTCCCCAATAATTGTTGCTTCCTTGTACCACCCCAGAGGCCTGGGCTTTGGATCTGAAAGGCCTGCAGCCAGAAGGCATGAAAAATTGGAGGTGCATACACACCACACACACAAGCACACACACACAGAGGCATTCCCATCTTCACACATTGGTTTCATCTGGAGTCTGGGGTTTTTTGTCTCCTGTGTAAAGAAAGAAATAAAAGTGCTTGAAACAAGCCCAAAACTCAGGGTTACATGATGGTTTTAGTGATAAAGCCAGAGGATGTGAGATAAGAGTGTCATGTTCCTGTGCCTAGCAAAGCAGCCTGAGCACCACCGCAGCTCTGCACTGCACCCAAAATGCAGGCAGGCTGAGCGCGTGGCACGAGCAGGCAGCTGTTGGGCAGCGTGGGAGGGAGGAGTAGTGAACGGGACAAGAGGAAAGGTGCAGGGAGCTGCAACGCTGTGAGTTGGGAACAGCACGGAGGCAAATACCAGAGTCTTGCTAGAGACAATTACACCTGCAGGGCTAAAGGATGTGATAAGCTATTGCTATTTCATCTGTTAATTTCGGGTCTCTTCTAGTAAACACTGGTGCTGTCTCAGTCTCTTGCCTTTTTTCTTCCTGCAGAGGGCTCTATCTACCAGGCAATCTGCAGCAGGGCCAGCACAGCCCGATTATTCATTCTAGTTATTTTTGCCCAAGCACAGGAACGTTGAATTAATTTCAAGAGGCAGGGACTGTATCTCAGAGTTGAAGCATGCGCTCACCCTGGAGAAGGAACGTGAAGGTTTTCTTCTGCTCACGCCTGCAAATGTCTCCTGCGTTGAATCTCTTTGTCCCTGACATGATACGGAGTGAGTTTGCTGCCCACTGCTCTAGAGCACGTGTGCTCACACACACGTTCACTCTTGCTTTGGGTTCAATGCAGGGAGGCAGGGTCGTGTCCAGCGGTGGGGGGAGAAGTCAGAATATGGCCCCTTATCTTGGCAACATCTCAAATATATGTAAGAGAAAAATAAATATGCACTAGGTTGGTGAAAGATGCCCCAGAGCCTAGGATTTGGGTGAGAAATGTCTGTTCTAGTGCCGCTCAGGCTTATGCTCTGTGTGACAAAAGCTATCAAAATGTAGCCTGGAGTCTCTCTTCTACCCACAATCTGGTCTTGGGTGAGGGAAACCAGGCTAAGCCCCCCCCTAGAATTTACCTGGATCATTCTTATGACAGCAGGGTGTACCCAAGCTCTTCCCAGTCCCTCCTCATCCCAAATCCTTGCAATTCTCTTCAGGCTGCCTATGTCCTTTCCCCTCCCTTCTTCCCCCAGATACCCATGCACTGCAGAGCAGAATTATTCCTAGTGGGGACAGGATGGGAAGGGCAACTTGTGAGAGGCAAAACATGCACAGAAACAGGCAATTGTGTAATTTCCACCCAATGAACTAACCACAAGAGTCAGGAGGAGATGGACCAGGTAGAGAATGATGTAGGGAGAGAGACAGTAAGTTTGAGTTTCCATTGCCTTTCCTTGGCTCCAGCACAGAAAATTCATTTCCAAACTCCTTGCCATACCATGCCCCAATCTCCTCAGTGCAATGAACACAACGGTACCTGATGTTGCCCACCAGCAATGCAACATGTGCACTCTCCGAGTGGTATCCCTGACCTCATGCCTGCTGAATTCCAATGCATTTTGTAATGGCCAGGGTGTCCCAGGACAGGTCTATAAAACGTGACCATCCACCTGTATCTGTGTGCTTTGACAGCTGTGCTTGGAGCCCTCACAAATTTATGACGGGAACAACTTGTGCAACTAGAATGGCACCACCAGGGAATGTGTTGCTGGCCACCATCACACATTCCCTTTGCTGAGGGAACTGCTGCACCACACACGAATGCATACACACAGGCACACACAGAGCCCTTCAGGTACTAAATCTGACAGCTTGCTATCTGGTAGATGTGTTCTTCTTTCTCATCATAGGCAGCGTATGTGGCTCACACAGACATACACGCAGAAGACTGACACACACTCCCTGCCTGCGTAAGGACTCCTGCGCACACCCAGTAATTCATTTTTCATAATAAATGCCCATCTATTTTAATAAAAGGGCTGGGAGGAGAATACTGCAGATGTGTGGAGTAGACCACTGCATCCTGCTTCCTCCCCGCTTCTTCCCTTCCTCCTGTCCCCTGTTTATCAGCTCCTTTTTGGAAGGCTAATACCTTTTGAAAAGGCTTTCTAGAAATTGCTTGCAGTGACAGAGATGGAGCAGCTGTGAGGAGAGCCAGCAGTCTCATTCAGTACAGCTTAGGTATCTAGCAAAGGGTAGAGAAAAACTCTGGGAGGTGGAGGGGAAGGGCAGTGTACAAATAGAGACAGACTGGACCGAATTATGGGTTCAGAGCCGATCAAAGGGCATGAGTTGAACCTGTCTTTTTCCAGGCAGTGAATGCCCTTGGTGATGGGACCTCATGAGCGAGGGAAGGCAAGACTCTGTGGGAAGGCAAGACTCTGCAAGTGAGTTGGGCAGGAGTGGTGCTCAGTGGTGGGGTGGGAGCACCCATTTGAGATACGGTCCATTCCTGGCAGGCCTGAAACTGCTCAGCTGTGTGCCACAGACCCTTCAGTGCAAAGGGAAAATCAAACAGCTCTTTTCTGCTAGCTAAACAGGGTTATCTGGAGTGGGACTGCCAACCTTTCAACTCCCTCCGTGATTGCCGTGTGAGCCCCCCACACCTCACCCCTCCCCAGCAGTGCAGGGATTGCTACCAAAAGGGGTCAACAGGTTTGCCAGCTTGTCCCATAAACCTGGAGGAACAGAAGACTATTACAAGGGCCTCAGAGGGATGGGAGCCAGTCTTCATACCCTCTGGGATCGGTCACTTGTATGGAAAGGAGCACAGCCCCACTGTATTGGAGCTGATTTGAACAGTGCAGGCAGATTTGTGGGGCCAACAGGAGCAGTTCTTCCTGTCTCCCATCCCTTATGTTTGGTGGCTGGAAAGCAACTCATTGCCTGAGGGTGGGGGACCCCTTGCTGCACCTACTCCCTCTTAAAGCTTTCTTTGAAAAAGTGTTTCACACAGAGCACAACGCTAAAGGGCAGGATGGCTCTCAAAGGCACCATGGCCTCTCTGCTGTGCCTTGTTCTGGCTCACTTCTATTTCCAGCCTGATGGGGGGCCAGTCTGGGGGGCCGGAGGAAGCCCAGGCAGACTGGGGTTGAGACCTGACCAGGGTTTCTTGGAGTGTCATCGCTACCACATCTGCAGTGGCTGTGCTCTAAGTGCCTGCGACAGGGGCGTGCAGCAGTCTCATCTCGCCACACCATTTCTAACCCTGCTGCGGCCCTGCGATGAAGATGCATGGGCCTGTCCCAGGTTATCAAGTTCCTCTGTGTGTGAGCCTGTATACAGACATCAGTTTGCTCCTGAAGGCTGATGCTATTGGGCTAACTGCAAGGAGGCTGTGTATGGTGGGACAGAGGGGACTACAAGGAAAGAGTCAGGGAGGGTAGAGGAGTCTGGGTCTTGTGCGGGTAGTTGATGAAGAAGGGCTTGCAGTGACAAGAACATGGCTTTCACCACAGCTCCAGAGCAAGGGCGGCACGAATGTCAGGAACAAGGTATGACATCCCTTGAACAGCCTGCAATCTTTACCGCAGCCACTGTGTCACACCACCAAGGGGCACTCCGTATCTCAACAGCTCTCCTCTTTCCATGGTGTTGAAGAGTAGTGTGGCTAGACCTGCCAGCCCAACACTTCAGTGAGAGAGTGGAGATGGTGCAAGGTGGCCATCACATCTGGGCCCTCAAGGGTACAGCATGTGCAGGGAGAGGACCATATGCCCTGCTAGCACAGCATGTCTTTGCTCCTCTACCTTGCTGAATAAGTAGGGTTACATGTCCCTTTCTGCATGTGAGTACAAACACCGGTAGAGATGTGTGTGTGAGTGTGCTGTGTCCTGCACACTCATGGTCACACATACCCAAGCACATCTGTGCATACACAGGTACACACGGAGTCCACATGCATCCCAGCCCAATGCCTCTCCTTGCCCTCTCCTTGCAGAAGGGCTCTGGCAAAACAGTCCGTAAGGGACAAACAGAGATTACAGAGGAGCAGGGAAGGGCAGTCCTTGTGGGGCTGGACAGCAAGCAGTATGTGGGGAGAGGGAGGCAGGACAGACTGCAGTGAGGTCTACAGAGACCATAGGACTCCTGCCCCATGGGAACTACGCTAGTGGGAACATAGACCTTCACCTGGGACAGAATTTGGGGAAGGACTGTGGTGGCTATGTTAAGGGACATTGCAAGGTGAAGCATTTAACAGTCCCCTCTTCCTTCTGAGGTACCAGGCTGACCTTAAGGCACCTACATAAAAGACATTTTCTGCTGCCTCTTTAACTATGGTGGGTGGCAACAAGGTTCCTGGGGTTGGCTGAAGAGGTGGTGATTTGTGCAATTAATGTCTAATCAGTTCTATGAATATTTATTGCTAGTCAGCAAGCTCCTGAGTGACAGTGAAGCCCCATCTGATTGGAATCACATTCACAGTTAAACCAGAGCCTCCTTTGGGGTTCACAGACCTCCCGCTGGGGCAAAAGGCCCAAAAGGTACAACCATCCTGCTGCACATGGGAGGCACAGGAATCACTGGAAAATTTTATTGAATCATTTTTCGGGGGAGGAAAAACTGAGGTTTTAAAATTGACTGGTTGGGGAGAGACACCTTGAAATAGTCTGATATATTAACAGACTTAACCCACGACTGATTTTGAGCTTGTTCTTTTTTTCATTTGTGCTCTCTCATTTATCTTCTATTGCAACATGGGAGAGAAAATAAAAGGGAGAGAAATATAAACTCCTGCAACTGTTTGAAGAGTCATATAATAGTCAGGAATTTCTTGGAGCTTGTAATTGACCCTTCCTCCAACCTGGCGTAAAGTGTACAGAAAGCTAGTATTTTATTTCCTCAAGAAATGCTACTATCTGGACTTTTGTTACCATCAGAATTGTGACACTTCTCAACTTTGCCTATATTTATGCTCCTTTCCAGAATCCCCCATTCTCCCCCTTTACTTTCCCCCTGCTCTAATCCTTTCACCTTTCACTGTCCTTGGCCTCTCTTTCTCACGGTGCCTTCTGCCCTCTGTCCTTTGCTCATCCCTCTCCATAAACTCACCACTGTCCTCTCACCTTCAACAAATCCCTCTCTTCCCTTTTCCTGATGAGCGATGCCACCTCTCCTGCTCTCCTGCTCCCCGGACAGACTCCATTCTGGGAGCTCAGTCTGCCTTGGTAGAGCTCTGGGAAAACCCCCCTATATCAGTGGAAAGTGAGTTGCTAAACCTGAGCCAAACTCTTCAGCTCCTGCTGCTCACCTGCAGCTCGGGTTTGTGCTGGAGGCACTGCCAAAAGCCTGTTATTACCTAAATGAAAAAGATACACAGCCCTCCCTGAGAAGGAAGAGACACAGATAACAGTGATTTGCCTGTTGCCTGCTGCCTTCTGACTGGGAAAAATGCCCCAAATTCCAGCAGGGCTTCCAGGACCAGCCCTCGGTGGAGGGAGAAGGACAGAGAGAGCTCTGTGCAATGAAGGCCACATTTTTACTTTCTGCATGGATAGGATCTGCGGCTTTTGGTGGCAGGGTGAGAGAAGATCCTCTGAATTTGCACCACAGATACCCCCTTCTTCTCATGTGATTATGCTTGGCCTCGAGCCAATACAGGACTAGGAAAATACAAAAATGGGAGCCAATAATAGACCCAGAATAAACAACAAGGTATCGGGGAGGGAAGAGAAAGGAGGGTTGGCAAGCCTGTAATCATCATCATAGTGTACAAGGGCTCTGTTCTGCAGAGCTATTTTCCTTGCTGCTGCCCTTGGCTTTCCCCACCAGCTGTACCAGTGTGCTCTGGAGCTGTGATTTCAGTATCCAGGAGCTAATGGGCTGCTTGGCCTCCTCTCCAGAGGGCATTCAGCAGGACAAAGTGTGCTTCACACATGAAGACAGTAGTGAGACTTCAAGGGAGGCAGTGGGAAGGGGCAGGGGGAGCAAGCAGCTCAGAGCCATGTGCTGCAGGGAAGAAGTGCACTCAGAGGTTCCTGGAAATTCCAGCTGACCCTAAATCCCAGACATGCACAGCTTCACCTCACGTGGCCTGGTGCCCATACAGTGATGCCTTTGCTCTGATACAGTTAAAATTCATGTAATGGTAGACAACACATTGGTGTGTGTAGACAACCAGTAGTCAACCAATGGTAGACAACCAGTAATGAGTGGTGTCCCTGTCCTGGGACCAATATTATTTAATATCTTCATTAATGACATAGATAGTGGGATTGAGTGCACCCTCAGCAAGTTTGCGGATGACACCAAGCTGAGTGGTGCAGTTCATACACTAGTGGGAAGGGATGCCATCCAGAGGGACCTTGACAGGCTTGAGAAGTGGGCCCGTGTGAGCGTCATGAAGTTCAATAAGGCCAAGT